>OX578150.1:51813796-51898796 GCA_951213105.1 Amaurobius ferox | reverse complement strand
CATAGAAGAATAAATACAGATTAGCTAACAATGATGAGGCACACACCCCTTGTGGGATACCAACCTGTTGTTTAAAAAAAGTACCACCATGTTGAATATAATTCTCATAAAGAGTGAAGTTAAGTAATTTTTTAAATAGAAAATTTGAATATTTTAGGTTGATATTATATTTTTCAAAAATTCCTAAAATAACTTTATACAGATCATCTATATTAATATTATTAAACAAATCTTTGAAATCAAAGGTATAAATACTACGAATATTAGTAAGAGTTTTCAATTTCTTAACTAATTCAAAACTGTTTTTTACAATATGAAAATTATTTGAGATTTCATCTGACAAGGATATTTCATGTAATATCTTTAATAATAATTTTCCAGCATTAGTAATGTAAGAATTATGCCCACTGGTAATGGTTCGAAAAGCAACAGGGGATTTATGAAACTTGGGTACTAAAACAATATATGGAATGTTATTACAACTATTTTTTAGATGGATTTGCTTATATTTGGCTGATATTCTATTGTATAAGATTTTAAGGTTAGTTTTATGTAAATTATAGATTTGATTATTAAGTAAGTGTGACTGAAGGGTATTTTTATAATAATATTTACATATAATTGAGTAGTTTCCACATGCTTTATCGACATATGTAATGACAAAATCATTTTGTATTTCTTTAATATCATTTTTAATTGAATTAAGTTTATATGAATTATTAATTTTCTGATTATATATGTAATGATTTAAGTATTGCTCTATTAAGACTCTCCAGGGTTTAAAGGCTTCTACAGGGATTTGATATTTATAACTGATTTTATAGATAAATTTATTTAAGTCAAGAAATAAACCTTTACAAATTAATTTATGTTTAAATTTAGTAGGTAGACGGTACTTAGTACCCAGTAACATCAGTGATCTTAGTGCATTCTAATTAATAATATTTAGATTTCCCGTTATAACATGCCCATGGTGTTTATCTACGAAGTCTTTGTATTTTTCTAAATGACAGTGGCAATATGACTCTTTATCCAATTCATAGTTTTGATTAATATCTACTGATTTGGCAATTTGATTATAGTTGAAAATATAACGTCCTAGCGGTTTATCATATTTATAAGCAATTTTAGGATTTACATGTTTGACTGGAAAGTAATTGGAAACCGATTTTAAAAAATTATTTATCTTCAGATTATTCAAGACAGAATTAGTAAAATTCAAGGTACAATATTCGTTTATTTTAGTATTTTGTTTTGATTCGTCATTAAAGTTTACGTCTGTGACATATAAATAACCATTAAGATTTTTACTTCTGGTAATGAGCAAATCATAGAATAAATGTTTAAAATGAACGTTATCAAATGCAGTACTTAGAAAAAGGTTATATACCATATTTAATTGCTGTTTTTTAATTGCGAAAATCCAGTTTTTACATTGTTTCCAATCAAAAGTAATTTTAAAATTTGCATGTTGCTGAAGGATGGCATTTTTTAGTTCAGATAATGATGGCAATTTTTTATTATATTTACTTGCTCTTTTAGTTCTTTTTGATTTACTTTTATGATTGTTGAAGGAATTATAAATATTAAGGTCTTCATTAGGAGAATTAAAGGACTTTTTAACTATATTATGATGATTAAATATTTGATGGAGTCCATATGGAAAAATAGTTTTATGTGCACAAATGAATTCATTTTCAAGAAACAATCTGTCATAGTAATTTTTTTGAATACACAGAATACTAATTTCAATGTTGTCGAACCCATGTTTAGAAAAATGTTCGTATTCAAATTTTGATTCATTAAAGGAAGTTGCATTATTTGAAAATTTTTTTATGTGATTCCTGTGTACGTTAATTCGGAGATGCAGAGGGTTGCTGGTTTGACCTATATATGACATATTACATTTTTTACATACAATTTGGTAGATACAATTATATGTTTTACAGAAGACAAGATTATTGTTACAATTGATCTGATTACTATTAGCAAACGGACAAGTTTTACATCTATTAGATTTACAAGATTTAAATTTAAGTGTGTTATTTAGTGATGCATGGCTGTACGATTGAAAGTTATATGAAGTGAACAAAGAATACTGGCTGGAAGTACCGAATGAAGATGGAATAGTCATAGAGGATAAACGATATTGTTGGTAGCTGGATAACGATCTAGGAGAACCCCAACAAGTTCTCGAATACCGAGCTTGGATGTTAGAGAGCATCCAGTTGCCAGTCGCTAATTTTTTATAATAAGACATCATGTAATAGGGAAAGATTGTAACCTTTATTTCCCCAAAATAAAGGCACTTGCATTAAAAAAAGTGACTCTTTATCCAAGAATGCACCTTAATTCAATTACAAAGGTGGAGACTAAATTACAACATATGAAAGGTACCATTATTTTTCAAACTAATGGATCATCTAAAACACTTTGAAAATATATAAACTAATGTGTAGACACATTAAAACCTGGAACAAATAAATGCTTAGGAATAAGCAAAACTAGGATAGATAGTGGAAAAATATACATATACACATTGACTATTCCAGAATAAATTGATTCAAATTAACATCCATCAATACAACATGAAACACAATTTTTACTTCAGAACTAATATAATCTAAGAATAATATAGGAATAATACAACCATTGCTGTAAATACAGGATTCAAATTCTTCCAATAAATATACATTTATTTAATGGTTCAACAAATCAAAGATTCAACGTATGAAAGGCTACGTACGATCACAAAAAACAATAAGATATTCAATATATGAAAAACTAAGATCGATCACAGAAACAATGGCTAAGAATAGAGTTATTACCTAGGAATACAATTACAAGACATTTTAAAGTGATAAGATTAGGGATAATGAGATAAAAATAAAGTTAAAATTTGACACCAATTCAGCGCAAATGCAGCTAACTTTAGTGTAATTCAGTTCTAACTAATTAAAAATGAATATTACCACAGAAACTCGTAAACAACTAGACAGAAAATAAGAAACCAATATGCAATACGCGCATAATGCAGCAGACAAGTATATGGGTAAATATTTGAAATGTAATAATAAGAATTATGTAAAAATAAAAAAATACAATTCAAGTAATATTAACATCACCATAGAAGCAAATTCACGGCCATAATGCCGATAAGAGAAAAGAACAGCACCATCCCAAATTCGATGATTAATTAGAATTAAATTCATCGTCAGGTCTGAGTATTTAATTCCAATTAACCCAAACAAATGCCTGTTTCAGATTAAGCAATAGTACATTACTATAAATACTTAAACTCAGACTACAGGCAACAAAAAATGAAAAAAGGATACATTAAGAAAATTGTATTACCATGCGGCATGAACCATTCTTCTACCACGTGTATACACGATCAACCTCAACAGCTTAATTTAGAAGCACCGGAATGAACAAGTCGAAATTCTACCAGGGAGGCAGTACGAACGTTCACGGAGTTACTCCCAAACCCGTCCAGTGAGTCTAAGCTGGAGACTGGACAAGCAATGCAGAATACAACTTCCCAAATATGCAAACATGAATATGAATATGAATCAAAGATGAAAATTCCTACTAAACAAGTAATTCATATGAAAAATGGATAATCGAGAATGCCACTATACACCATTATAAGGGCGCTCAAAACGTAGTTTCAATACTGACAAAAGTTACATATTTTTGCAAAAATAAAATTCAAAACATTAATGTTAATGCATCTTATTTTCCGATTTTTTGATTTTTCTAATGTTTTTGACTTAGTTTATTATTTTTCATTTTTATTTATATAATTAATAATTATATATAATATATATATATATACATACATACATATATATATATATATATATATATATATATTTTTTCTTTTTTCCCCTACTGTATGTTAGTCACTATAATTGGGAATGTTTTCTAGGATGTTATCGATTGAAATTTGATACACTGAGTTGATAATTTTAATAACAAACTTGGGGGGATATGCATTATTAATCGCTGTACTCAATGATTCCATAAAGTGCGCTAATTTATAATATTCATCACAAATTTTATTGATTCTAAGAGCCTGGTTTATTATAATATTTCTAAATACAGATATATGCAAACAAGAGTCAAAATGTTGAATTTTTGATGTATTAAATTTAAAATCCTGTCTTTTATCATACAAGTTTATAACCATATTACAATTTTGTAAATTTAAATTTAAATCTAAAAAGTTTGCAACATTTGTGTCATTATTACTTGCATTATACACGCACATATATATATATATATATATATATATATATTCACAACTATCTTGTACATGGCAATGCTGTATATCTCCAAACGATTGGAGTACCGCAAGGATCCACTAGTAGCTCCATGCTCGCCAATATTTATCTTTACTTCTACGAAGGAAAATCCACTCAGTTCACTCGTAACATTTCTATTTTTCGATACATTGATGATGTTTTTCTTTGTTTTCATACTGCACACGATTCTTTACCCACACTTAATATATATCCATCCAATCTTGAATTAATACCGAATGAATCCCACCCTTCCAAATCTCTAAATTATCTCGACATCACCATTGATATACATTGTAACTCTTTCAATACTACTATTTATGATAAGAGACATGAATTTAAATTTAATGTAAAATTCTTCCCTCATTTTTCTTCTTGCCTTAGCAACCAAGTTTTTAGAAATCTAATCACTAGCTATTTGCTCCGCATTAAACGCCTGGATAGTTATAAGTGTACACTATCACACATTAATCGTCTCAAAAATCTTTGCTATATGTACAATTTTCCCACCTTATTTGTAGATCGCAGTATAAGTACAGTATTCCAAAGTCGTGGAAACACCATAAAATAAACACCGCCCCGGCGGGCAAAAATAAAAATGTAAAAATATTAAAAAACAGTAATTTCGATTACACTAAAAACGTAAAATTTTTTTTTAAAAAACACCGCCTCGGCGGGTAAAGGAAAAAGTTTAAAACACTCATAAAATCGTTAAGGCGGATATCTAAAAAGCAAATAAAACAAAAAACAGACTACGGCTTCAAAAAACAGTGTTATCCATTCTTTCAAAGTTTTCGATAATCGTGGTCACATCTCGGTCAGTTTTTAAACTCTTGGGTTTATCTCTCCGAAAGTATGTACTGCTACTTCCACTTCCTCTGGTCTGGATTATTCCCACGTGGTATTAAGCGAGGTGAGCGTTCAGACTGTAGCATGTGGTAGACTCATTTGAAGATTATTCACGGTGGCGACCTTTCGACATGTGAGTTGTTCTTTTTTGCAAGTTCGTATATTTGTGCGCTCTATTTTTCATGTTCATGTCTTTGTGGTATTTTATATTTCATGTTTATGTGGTATTTTATGTTTTATAATTGAATTTTTTCCTATTTGGTTTTTTTCTGTTATTCTTGTTGTTCCGTTGTTGGGCACAGATTGCATAATATTCTAAACACGTGTTTTTATGCAATCATAGAAACAACGGATTTTAGTATGTCTGTCTAGAATGTGCCCCTGAAGACGTTTCTGGCAGATATACTATTCTTTATTATATTTTTCTTGTCCTGGCCTCTCCGTGCTCTACTTTTCCGGCCCTTCCTCGTTGCTTTTTGCTATTCACTACACGCTTTTATATTGCTCGCGGATTGATACTGTGGTTACTGATTCACACTCCTGCACTTTAGTATTAGTTATTTTAATTTATATGTATATATATATGTGTGTGTATGTTTTTTAATTCTGCTGCTGTTATAATGTGAAACCAAGATTGAATTATTGCTTTTGTTAATTGAGTTTTATTGTTGGGTTGCTTCTGACTAACAAGTTTCTTTAGTCAGCTCCATAGATATTCGATGGAGGTTAAGGTCTGGGCTACTCCCAGGCCATTTCAGCAGTTGAATATGATGATTTTGAAGTCACTTTTTGCACACACGAGTAACATAACATGGAGCTCAATCCTGTTGAAATATAAATGCTTCATTATCTTGGAAAAGTTCACGTGCAGAAGGTTGCAGTTTGGGCTCAAGTATTTCATTTATGTATCTTTGGGTATTTATATTCCCATTGATCACGCAAATTCTGCCCACACCTCATACAAACCCCAGATCATAACACTAACTGTGTGTTTAACGGTAGGTGTAATGCAATCAGGATGCAAATCATCTCCGATTTTTCTCCTTACGTATTTTGCACCATCACTATCAAATTAGGGAGATTTCAGTCTCATCACTCCAAATTACACTGTTCCATTGTCCAGTTAATATGGGTTTTAGCCCAGTTTAATTTTTTCAGCCTTTGTTTGAGAGATAAAAAATACTTTTTTTGTGGAATTCTAGCATTTAGACTAAATTCATGCATTCTGCGACGAACAGTCCTTGCACTCAACTTCATATTGCATTGCGCCATTTCACCTTGTGTACTTCGAGATAGTTTTTTTTCTGTTACTTAGGTACAGTCTCTTAATTCTTCTATCATCACTTGCTGTTGTGCACCTTTTCCTGCCTTTACCAGTCTGGTTTTGTAACGACTGAGTCTCCTTATACCTCTTCAAAAATTTAGAAATGCCATCTTTGGTTAAGTTTCTCCCAATATCACTTCTAATTTCTTCATAGCTGTAGTCTTGTTTACTTAATAGTACTATTTTACATGGCTTTATAGGTAACCAGCCAACTAACTCTTCGCGCCATTTCTATAATTTTATTACGTTTCACAAGCTCACTAAATCAAAGAACACACATACAAAAATTCTGATGTGGGCAACACATGACTTTCCTTATATAATGCAATGAATTTACTACTTTTACAGTTTAAAAAAATGTTACTCTTATACTAGATACTTATATTCTTTCCAAGATATTGAATTTTCTTCAATTAGTCGTCATTTTAATTGATTTAGCGTCATTTTATCAATTTGGCGAGATTTTTGTTAATTTGGCAACAATTAAAAATGCCGCCAAGTTGGCGACATTCCGCCAAATTTGTCGCCAAAATCTCGCCAAGCGTTATGGACGGAGAACTAAGTTATTCTTATAGCAGATAAATGACTATTGGCGTTCAAATACAAAAGTATTACTCAACGTATCTTTTTTCATGAATGGAACGAGCTAGATCCACGAGAATGATATCATCCAATTTATCGCATGGTATTACATATGAAAAGTGAACATGTTTCTCAATAGGAAATATTTTTTTTTTATTTTATATAACTTTTTGATAATTTTTTTGAAAAATGTACAATATCTCAAGAACGGTTCATGTTAGCGTTCTAAAATTTATTTCAATCGTTTTCTAATGAAAAATTACATAAGAAATGTCTATTTGCGTTACTTTATTAGCGGTTTTGATTCTTTGACGATTTTTTCTAAATTTCACTCGAAAAATTAGGAGGGTTCTGAACATTCGATTGCGTATAAAAATAATAGGCTTCCAGTGTTTACGGATTGTGATTTTTGTACCAAATTTCGTTCGAATCGGTCCATTCGTTTGTCAGTTATCGTCTCCACAGACTCACTGACGCACACACACAGACATCCCTTCAAAAATGTTTGATTCGTGATCAGGGATGCTTGAAACGTGCTCTCCCGTCGAAAACTCGAATTCGAATTTTCGACCCCGTCATAATACTTTCCTTATACATTATGTATATAAGGAAATTAAAAAAACCCAATCAACTTGATAGCAATCACAAAATACACTGATAAATGTCCTGTGACCTGTTGTCTCATTGCCAAAACAAGATGACACCTGATTGGCTCTCTAAACAGTCATACTCATTGGCTACATTAAAATGAAGGAAAGCTATTTCATATAAATCTAAGCAAGTTGTGCTTTTTTCCCTGGTTATTTGGCTATAACTTTTGATAGAATACAGATAATTGAACAAATTTATTGCATTACAATCTTGATTAAATTATCTGTCGATTGATATATTATTTTATGCTGCTGGTACAAAAAAAGTGGTGTTATGATCCATCAAACCTCAAAAATACACTTTTTCGAAAAGGTTTCCTCAATTTTGGCCACTACTGTATATATGCAAAATGAACGCTTTGGCAGTCGATAATTATCAGTATAATTCAGAATTGAAGCTGGAATTTTCATGAAAGCCTGTAATTGCGGCTTTTCTGATAGTTTGACGAAAATATCAATAAAGTAGCTGAAAAAAATGACAAAATGCTTTACAGTGTAGTTAAGTTATTAAAAGAGCTAAAGTTATTAAAAAAGATATTGCTAAAGAAGTGGCCAATAACTGCAGGCACAGCAGCTAGTTTTTTTAAACCCCGTGATTAAATCAGAAATAGCGTAAAAATTAAAATTTGGCATAGGAAATAATCTGATTTACGCCAATTTTGGCAGTTATTGAATTCTTAGTCTGCGTTAGCGAGCTGAAAAATCAGAGAAATGAATATAAATCAAAACTTATCTAAGGATGGTTCACTAAAGATATAACTGTTACTTCGAGGAATAACATTTACATGTTTAGTGAACATAGTAGTTTCGTTCTAAAGAGCCAAAAATTTAAATTCTGGTAATGTCAGACAATTTGGAAATAACTAATTAATCGTAAATTGAATCAAAATTTATTAAACCCAAACTTCTCATGTCTCATTAAGCAACTGCACAGTCCACTTCGATAATAAGAGTTTGCAATTCCGTCTCAGTAGCTCAACGGTAGAGCATCGGCTGGCTAGTTTGAGGATTCAGAGTTCGATTTCCGGTTGGGGTAGCAAGGTTCTTTACAAAGGAGTCCTAACAAATCAACCCTGTAGGTTAGTGCAAAGATCGGATATTTGAATGTGACATTAGTACGACTAGCACGGATTCAGCGTTATGTGGTATATGTAGTGCCGATTTCAAAACCAAGAGGTCAATGACCTCGCAGGATACTAACCTGAGTAAAAAAATCTGATGTGGGCAACACATGACTTTCCTTATATAATGAAATGAATTTACTATTTTCACAGTAAAATAAATAGGTTTTTCTTCTAGTAGATACTAATATCCTTTCCAAGATATTGAATTTTCGACAATTAGTCGTCATTTTCATTGATTTAGCGTCATTTTTATCCATTTGGCGAGATTTTCGTTAATTTGGCAATATTTCAAAAAGTCGCCAAGTTGGCGACATTCCGCCAATTTCGTCGCCAAAATCTCGCCAAGCGTTATGGACGAAGAAATAAGTTATTCTTACAGCAGATAAATTGGCGTTCAAATGCGAAAGTATTACTCAAAGTATCTTTTTTCATGAATGGAACGAGCTAGATCCACGAGAATGATGTCACCCAATTTATCGCATGATATTATATATGAAAAGTGAACAAGTTTCTCAATAGGAAATATTTTTTTTTCTATTTTATATGACTTTTTGATAATTTTTTTGAAAAATGTGCAATATCTCGACAACGGTTCATGTTAGCGTTCTAAAATTTATGTCAATCGTTTTCTAATGAAAAATTACATAAGAAATGTCTATTTACGTAACTTTATTATTGGTTTTGATTTTTTGACGATTTTTTCAATATTTCATTCGAAAGTTTAGGGGGATTCTGAACATTCGATAGCGTATAAAAACAATAGGCTTCCAGTGTTTACATATTGTGATTTTTGTACCAAATTTGGTTCGAATCGGTCCATTCGTTCGTCAGTTATCGTCTCCACAGACCCACTGACACACACACACACAGACATCACTTCAAAAATGTTTGATTCGTGATCAGGGATGCTTGAAACGTGCTCTCCCGTCGAAAACTCGAATTCGAATTTTCGACCCCGTCACAATACTTTCCTTATACATTATGTATATAAGGAAAGTAATAAGTAGTATCGGGAGGCTAACCTGAGGTAAAAATAGCAGGATTGTCAGATTCTCAGTTGCATGCCAATCTGACATGAGATTGTTGAGAATGCAGAGACCCCTTCAACAATAAGAGCTTACAATTCCATCCCAGTAGCTCAACGGTAGAGCGTCGGCTGGCCAGTTCGAAGATCTAGGGCTCAATATCCGGTTGGGGCTTCAAGGCTCTTTACACAACTTACCTTGATCCTTTGTATGTATTTGTGTATTGTTTTCTATGTTTTTCCCGTCCGTCCCTTGTAACTGCTATATGCACTTTGGTTGAGCTTGGCAGTATGTGTAATAATAACAGTAGAAATAATAATAATAGTAATAATAAAAGCAATTTTATAATAAGTGCGCTTAAATCTTGCTACCCTCGCTCTAACAAACTTTTCTTAATATTTAAATCTTACGTTCGGTTTGGTAACCATAATCTGTAAGCATTTTATTCGTACAAAAAATAAATCAGCTGCAAATTGAAGCAAAATAAAAATTCAGCAAACTGAAACGTCTCCAATTCTCTACGTTTCAATAAAGATATTTATAAGTTTCTCATTTCGAGTTTGCGCTCAATTGCTTTCTTTCTTAAGGAGCAGAGAAAATATTCTTGGAAGGAAAAGGGGGTGAAAAACTGTTACAAGATATAAATTTTATATACTTACAAAGTGAGCAAAATTTCCGTATGTCGTTCTGTACAGAGTTTTATTGGTACGTTTCGAATTTATTTTTGGAATATTTCAAATTATTTTTTTTTTTGCTGCCCAGAAGATGTTAAGACATTGAATTCAAAGACTGGAATAATTCAAATTTGTTCATGGCGTTAAAATAAACTGCAACTCATTAGATATATTGAGGGAGGAGATATGTGGAGAGAAAGAGTTATAACGGATGTTTTGCATATATATTGATAAATGTGCATTGATAAATGTGCATTATATTGATAAATGTGCATTATATTGATAAATGTGCAGTGATATATTGATAAATGTTCATTAAGTATGCATTAAGGCTGAGCGATGTTGAAATTTCTTCATTGCAATATATCGTCACCCAAACATCGCGATGTCACAATATGTAGCGACGCTACGCATGAATTTCATTTATGTAAAATCCCACTGTTCGTTATAAAACTAAAAAAAAAATAATAAAATAAAATAAAAATACTAACTGTAATACAATATACATATTAAAATACATATTAAAATAAAATACAATAAATATAAACTGTAAAATGTATTTCTGTAATACATTTTACAGTTGTGTAAACAGAAACGTAGAATCAGCATTAATGAAACATGTATGGCCCTTGATAACGTACATGGTTTTAGAAATGCTTTTCATATTCATTTTATTCCTTTTATATTCACTAGATTCCATTTATTCAATTTCCAAACTTCTTGCATAGCTCATCGTGCTACACTAGGCTTCTGATTTGCAATTTTTTTACCTTTACCTTCAGTTTACAAGCAATTTTCTTTGGTATTTCTCGGGTATATATATATTACAAGTAATCATAAAAATCTTCAATTATATATATATATATATATATATATATATATATATATATATATATATATATAATTACTTCCAAACAGCTTCACATAAGAACGATTTTATAGGACGGAGAAACAACATCCAAGCACAAAAGTAATAAAATCTGTTTAAAGAATGGCAACATTTTTTAAGAGTCAGACGATTTTTGAAAAGTCGTTTTTCTCTCTTTATAGCCTTGGATATAGGTTGCTACGGTAACCAATACCGCTCTCGAATTTATGTTAAACATCCGTGCTTTTCAGCGGTCGAGATATGCAGGAAAACGATAAAATTGGGAAGCGACAGAACTTTTTATCGCCAGTGGCATCGATGATTGAAAGGTCGCTCGAAACATTGTTTTTGAACCATGCAGGTAAAAGTAAGGAACTGAAACTTCATATTAAGAAAGCGACAATATCGTTTGAGACAATAATTCAGGTGGCGCTGGGATGCGATAAGTAGTCCTGCATTGTATGGATTTCTATGGCGGAAGGTCTAAAAATTTATTTAAACTGTTAATTTTGTAAAAATAAAGTATTAGCACAATACACTGTAGAACTGAAGCAATAAAGAATATTCCTACATATTCAAAGTTATTTTACCTTTCAATTTATTTTTATTTCCCTATATTCTGTACTCTATCTTATAATTATGAAAAAAATACTGGTTAATTATACTCATAACTAGGGAATCCTTATCTAAAAATAACCAAAAATGCATATACTAAATACTACGCCTTTCTGTTGTGTCACCTAACAATAGCGACTACTTTACTAATAGCAGAGATACCTAGATATAATTCAAGGTGTGGCATTTTCAAGATCTAGTATTATGACATTTTCAAGATCTTCTTTGTAACTTCATGTTTTGAAATCTCTTTTCAGAGTATTGTTGAGATACATCCTTTGAATTCAGTGATACATTCTTAATATACATGGATGAGTCCAAAGAACTAAAGCTTTTTTTTCAAAGCAGTAATAACCGTAAAAATCTAACGTGGACAGTATATGGTTTTCCTTGACTCAAATTAATTTTCTTTTTGCTTCTTTCATAATTTCTTAAATTGAGTTTAATTGCACAGAATAACACGGATAATTATTTAAAATTACACCAAATTTGGAGTATAAATTCCATTTTCGTTTCCATTTGGCAACTGGGCGTATTTTTAAAGGTGACTTGGCAAAATCGCGAAAAACTGAGCCTCCAGAGCGTATAAGAGACGCATTTAATCCATACATTTGAGTATATGCAGTCTTTTATTTTAGATTTTGATGATTTTCGAGGGCCATCTTGCAAAGGCACCCAACCTTGTTATTTTCTCCAAATCATACTAAATTTAATCAGTACCAGGATAACTCACAGGGGATTTACTTATATATCGAGTTTTGTGAAATTTTGTTCATTAATTTTTAGTTACAGTGGATACTTGCAGATTTTGCGGGTCATTCCGCAAAGAAGGCAGGTTCCCATTTTCCGAATATTACTAAAACCAAATAACCACCAGGGTAACCTACACACAAGTGACTTATTCATCAAATTTTGTAAAATTTCATCCATTAGTTTTTCAGCTAAAGCGGATACATACATTGCGAAGACTGACAGACAGAAAGACACACAGACACGCATAAGCAGACGTCATGCTAAAAATAGGTTTTTCGGATTCCAGATTGCTCGAAACATATATATTCGTCGAAAACTCGAACTGCGATTTTCGACACGCTGTGCGCAGCCCGTGACTTTCCTTACAGATACAAATTCATTTTCTCTTTCTTTCTTTCACAATTTATTGCATTGAGTTTAATTGCACAAAATAATATGTGTAATTACTTGAAATTACACTGAATTTGCAGTTTAATACAATTTTTGTTTCCATATAGCAATTGGACGTACTTGCAAATAGGCAACGTGCTCTCCCTCCCCCCCCCCTCCCCAAATATTTCGCGAACTGTTAGTTAAGTAGAGTTACAGAGTTGGTCTTATTCGTTTTGTCGTCACAAATTACGTATAAAACAATTATTTAATTGGTACATTTGAATATACGTAGTTTTTTAGTTAAGATTTTTAACGATTTTTGCGGGCCAATTCGCAAAGAAGAATAAAAAATCTGATGTGGGCAGCACATGACTTTCCCTGCAGACTTATATTCACGTTCTATTTATTTAAATTAAATTTAATTCACTTTTAATTCAATTTTCGTTCTCATTTGAAAACTGGACTTCTTTTCAAAAATGGTGTAGGAAAAATACGAAAAATTAAAATATCTCGAGAACGGCTAGTCCTAGTGTAATGGGGTTGGTCTTATTCTTTTCTTCGCTAAAAATTACGTATTAAACAAGCATTTAATGGCTATATTTGAGCATACGTAGTTATTAAGTTTAGATTTTGATGATTTTTGCGGGCCATTTTGCAAAAAAAGGCAGGTTATTTTTTTCGAATTACACCAAAATCCAATCAGCACCAGGATGGCTTACAAGCGACTTATCTACCAAATTTTGTGAAATTCGGTCCTTTAGTTTTTCAGTTAGAGTGGATACAAGCTTTTGAGGGCCATTTCGCAAAAAAAGGCAGGTTCTTTTAACCCAAGTCATACCCAAAACCAATCAGCACCAGATTCGTGCACAAGTGGCTTACCTACCAAATTTTATGAAATTCGGTCAATTAGTTTTTTAGTTAGAGTGGATACAAAATCTGCACAGACAGACAGACAGACACACACACAGACGTCACGCTAAAAATAGTTTTTTCGTATTCTAGAGGTCTCGAAACGTGTAGATCCGTCGAAAATTCGAGTTGTGATTTTCGGCATGATTCCAATACTTTCCCTATACATTACCATGTATTGCAGGAAAAGTAAAAAGGCAGGTTCTCTTTTTACGGATGATACCCGATAACTTTTAGCTTTAACAATGAAAACTGGTTATCAACAACTTTGATTAAAAGTATAATTGTCATATTTAGCGACCACTAGCCATTGAGAACTCGCGAAGCGCAGGTGAAATTTCTACTTTTTTATAACATTTTAAAACATGCATTCTGTCACGAACTAAATTTTTACAACTCTGTCTTTCAATCCTAAATCTTTGTCACCATATATGCAATAAATTGGACCTCTAAAATGCCCAACTTCGAACATTTACATACAGCATTTTAATAAAATAATAATGTAGCATACAACTGTTTCAAGGATATGCTGGATTCCCTTCACCAGTGAAAGTGAACAAACGTACACGTATAGCACAAACGTAGCACAAATAGAAGAAACAGAAAGGTTTATATACCCAAGTCCTGGATTAAGAGTCCACCCAAGAGGGCCAATCAAAAATCAGAATAAAGAACAGTCTAGCCAATCCAAAACGAGAAGCAATATACAAGATTGTCGTGCGCAGAAACATAACAGGAATAACCCAACAAGGCGAGTCAAGTTCGTACAAGAATAAATGAGACTCAACAAGAGAAAAAATAAGTCGAAATAACATATAAGAGCCCCAAAGTTTAAGAAATGAAACAAATATAAAGAAAAAAAAAATACAGGGCACTCCACCTGACCGAGGACAAAAATGGAGTTACTGAACATGGGATTAACAAAATTACTGGATTTTATTCCGGATATCAAAGACTTAAAAAAGTCAATCATATATAGACATGCATTTTTTATGATCTTTGCTGAAGAAACTGTAAAACGGTGGTCAAAATTATAGCAATATTGAAGAATTGAAAATTTACTAAATTCTTGTTTTATGACATACTTTTCATGTTTCTTAATACGAAATATTAAAGTACGTTTAGTTTGAACAATATAAGAAACACCAGAGTGGCTAAAATACTGTAAACGCTCCAACTATTAGAGATTTCTATAGGATTCTTATAGGATTTCTATAGAATCATTAGAAAATATAAGTTACTTAGAAAATGTAAATACAATATTGAGCATGATTTTCTAAAAGAATTTTAGCAATCTTCTGACTGATTTAAAAAAAAATGGTAAAATAATAGTGCTGTTGAAATTCTTTTTAAAAGCAAGTATAGAGGAAGGTTTAGAAAAAATTTTAATAGCTCGCTTAACAATGCTAGGAGAAGCAACAGCTTTTAAATAATTGATATCAAAATTGAGTAAAACCAAAAGTTCAAAGCACTGTGGACAAACGTATTGAAATCAGCAATGTTCTAGTTAGACGGATGACAGGAATTTTTATGAGCAGGTATAAAGAGTTTGAAAAAGGTTTGCGAAAGACCGTCGTTAGAAATTGATCATCGCTGCGGTTGACCAGGGCATCCCAAAACTCAAGACTATTGTTATTTTCCCTTTCATAGATGAACTGAATGCAAAGATCAATGGAATTCAAAATATCCAAAATACCGTCAAATCATTAACAGAGTGATCAAGAAGAGCAAAACTCTCATCAACATAATTAGTATAAAAAACAAACTGGATAATTTCAAAAGTTTAGCATCAAAATGATACAGATGTCACTGATATAGGTGTCACTGAACATTGTACCTCCCAAACCCCGTTCTCCTCTTAGTGGCCATTTCGTCCCTTTCACTTCGGGTTTGTTTATTCTCTTGCATTGACGAAAGGGGATTAAGAGGAATCCTGGAAATAGCTGTATGCTGCATCATTGTTTTATTTGTGCTTAAGAGCAAGCATCCTGGAAATAGCTGTATGCTGCATCATTGTTTTATTTGTGCTTAAGAGCAAGCATCCTGGAAATAGCTGTATGCTGCATCATTGTTTTATTTGTGCTTAAGAGCAAGCATCCTGGAAATAGCTGTATGCTGCATCATTGTTTTATTTGTGCTTAAGAGCAAGCATCCTGGAAACAGCTGTATGCTGCATCATTGTTTTATTTGTGCTTAAGAGCAAGCATCCTTGAAATAGCTGTATGCTGCATCATTGTTTTATTTGTGCTTAAGAACAAGCATCCTGGAAATAGCTGTATGCTGCATCATTGTTTTATTTGTGCTTAAGAGCAAGCATCCTTGAAATAGCTGTATGCTGCATCATTGTTTTATTTGTGCTTAAGAGCAAGCATCCTTGAAATAGCTGTATGCTGCATCATTGTTTTATTTGTGCTTAAATACGTTGCTCAAATTTTCATTATGCTTTGCACAAGGTGTTTATTACTTATTGTTGGATGTTTTATATTTTATCAATTGTTATTTTCTAAATTTGAATAAATGATGATTGGTGCGGCTGGGGTACTTTTAGCGCCTCCTTTGCACTGGGGGCTTTTCTTTCCAAAATCACAATGAGTCTGTAATAAAAAAGAAATTTTAGTGACTCTCTAATAAAAAAGAAATTTTAGAGACTGTATTAAAAAATAAATTTTAGTGACTCTGGAATAAAAAATAAATTTTAATTTCCCCTGGAAAAATAAAACTTTGAAACGTTATTTTTTTTCGACATTTTTTGAATAAAATGTTAAAAATATTAAAAAAAAGGTTAAAAGCATTGAAGAAAGTAATTTGTAAATCCTTATTTTGCGCTGCGCGTGTCAACGTGAACTGCTATTTTTTCAATTCTAAATGGAGAAATTTCTTTAAGAGGAGAGTCCTTAAATTTCAAAAAAAATATTTCTATTTTCCTACATTTGTTGAATAAAATGCTACGAAGATTAAAAAAAAATAAAGGAAATTATAAAGGTTTTCCACTAAGAGCGCGTTTTATAATAAAATTGCTGAAGCAGCCAATGCATGCACAAATTCAACAAGTTTCTTTAACTTTGAGCTCTTTCGTTTCAAAACTGTTATTTTCAACTTTGCGTGCATTTGCGAGGTCTATATTAATTAACTTCGAATCTTAAAACTCTGCATTTTATTGTATTATATGTATATGTACTTATTCCACCGAGATGTGGCATTCCAACTCTAGGAGTTCTTAGTAGGAATTACTTTAACCTCAAAAACTCAAATAATTATTTATCAAAGAAATTTTATTAAAATTTTATTGGCAGATATTATTGACAATAAATTTTACCAAAACTTTTTTACAATTATTTTTACCAAATTTTTTAATGACTTTAGCATTTAATCACAAAACTACCTTGCAATTATTTTTTTTTGCAAATGTTATTTTTGTCAATTAGTCGTCATTTTCATTGATTTTGCGTCATTGTTACCCATTTGGCGAGATTTTCGTTTGGCAACATTTAAAAAGTCCGCGAGTTTATAATTTTAGATGAAGATTAAAATGTAAATTTTTAAGAGATTATATTAAAAAATTGGGATTGCATGTGTTTCAGTTTACCATGAAAACTGAGGGCAGTGCTTGTATCGGAAAACAAGCTCTGAAAAATTATCAATTTATCTAATATAAAAACACATTTTTTCCACCAAACTTTAATTTTTTATTTTCCTTATATACATAATGTATAAGGAAAGTATTGTGACGGAGTCGAAAATTCGAATTCGAGTTTTTGACAGGAGAGCACGTTTCAAGCATCCCTGATGACGAATCAAACTTTTTTGAGGCGATGTCTGTGTGTGTGTGTGTGAAGTATGTGTGTGTGTGTATGTCTGTGTCAGTGAGTCTGTGGAGACGATATCTCACGAACGAATGGAGCGATTTGAATGAAATTTCGTACGAAAATCACAATCCGTGAATACTGGAAGCCTATTGTTTTCAAACGTTATCGAATGTTCAGAACAAACACCCTCCTAAATTTTCGAGTGAAATTTTGAAAAAAATCATCAAAAATTTTTTTTCATAAACTTAAGCAAATAGACATTTCTTATGTAATTTTGCCTTAGAAAACGATTGAAATAAACTTTAGAACGCTAGCATGAGCCGTTCTCGAGATATTGCACATTTTAAATAAATTTATGAAAAATCCCAAAATTTAAAAAAAATATATTAACGCTTGAGAAACCTGTTTACTTTTCATAAATAATATCATTCGATAAATTTGGTGACATCATTCTCGTGGATCTAGCTCGTTCCATTCATGGAGAAAAGATACTTTGAGTTATACTTTTGTATTTGAAAGCCAATAGTCATTTATCTGCCGTAAGAATAACTTATTTCTCCATCCATAACGTTTGGCGAGATTTTTCCAAAGAATTTGGCGGTATGTCGCCAACTCGCGGACTTTTTAAATGTTGCCAAACGAAAATCTCGCCAAATGGGTAACAATGACGCAAAATCAATGAAAATGACGACTAATTGACAAAAATTCAATATCTTAGAAAGAATATAAGTATCTACTATAAGCAAACCTATTACTTTCCTTATATACATAATGTATAAGAAAAGTATTGTGACGGGGTCGAAAATTCGAATTGGAGTTTTCGACGAGAGAGTACGTTTCAAGCATCCCTGATCACGAATCAAACTTTTTTGAGGCGATGTCTGTGTGTGTGTGTGAAGTATGTGTGTGTGTGTATGTCTGTGTCAGTGAGTCTGTGGAGACGATAACTGACGAACGAATGGACCGATTCGAGCAAACTTTGGTACAAAAATCACAATCCGTAAACACTGGAAGCCTACTGTTTTTATACGCAATCAAATGTTCAGAACCCCCCTAAATTTTCGAATAAAATTTTGAAAAAATCGTCAAAAAATCAAAACTGCTTATAAAGTTACGCAAATAGACATTTCTTGTGTAATTTTTCATTAGAAAACGATTGACATAAATTTTAGAACGCTAACATGAACCGTTTTTGAGATATTGCACGTTTTTCAAAAAAATTATCAAAATGCCATATAAAATGAAAAAAAAAATATTTCCTATTGAGAAACATGTTCACTTTTCATATGTATTACCATGCGATAAATTGGGTGACATCATTCTCGTGGATCTAGCTCGTTCCATTCATGAAAAAAGATACTTTAAGTAATACTTTTGTATATGAACATCAATAGTTATTTATCTGCTGTAAAAATAACTTATTTCTTCGTCCATAACGCTTGGCGAGATTTTGGCGACGAATTTGGCGGAATGTCGCCAAATTGGTGACTTTTTGAAATGTTGCCAAATTAACGAAAATCTCGCCAAATGGATAAAAATAACGCTAAATCAATGAAAATGACGACTAATTGTCGAAAATTCAATATCTTGGAAAGAATATTAGTATCCACTATAAGAAAAACATATTTTTTTTACTGTAAAAGTAGTAAATTTATTACATTATATAAGGAAAGTCATGTGTTGCCCACACCAGATTTTTTTTTACTGTAAAAGTAGTAAATTCATTGCATTATATAAGGAAAGTCATGTGTTGCCCACATCAGATTTTTTTTTGTACTAATAGATAAAACGTAAGACAAAGCAACCTAAAATGTTTATATTTTTGGAAAAAAAATAACACAGTCTAAGAAAATTTGAATATCTCACTATAAACAACGCTTTTTAAGTTGGCAACGATAATCCTTCCCCTTAATGAAATTTGTAATTAAAATAAAAGTATTCAAGCACAATACATTTAAAAAAAATCCCGAAAGAATAGCAATAAAAAAATACCATCAGATTCAGACGATTTTTGGAAACTCATTTTTCTCTTTTTATGACTATAGATTTATGGGTTCCTATGGCAACGATACCGTTCTTGAATTTATGCTAAGCGTGCGTGATTTTCAACGTTTCAGCTATGCGAGAAAACTGAAAAATAAAAATGAGAAGCGACAGAAGGTTTTATCGCCGTAGCATCAATGATTTAAAGGTCGCTTGAAACGATGTTTTGAAACACTGTTTTCGAGGCTTCGGTCGAAATAATTTTTTATCGTGCCGATGCTTTGCATTATGCAGATAAAAACTATTATTCTTCTGAAAAGAATACTTTTATATAGTTATGTGACGTTTGAGAAACTGTATTTTAATATAATTGGTGAAAATTTAAAAATGAGATTTTTTTTTATCCCCAAGTAATATATTTCGAAAAACTTGTGATAGGTTATGTGCATGAATAATACGTAAAATGTATATAAAATGTATAATTTATAAACGTAACGTGATATGAGTGAAAAAAAGTATTCTTATTTATTTCAATATTCCTATTATTACCTTCTTATACGTAGTATTGAGAAAGAATTGTTTTCATGAAAATTTTCGATTTCGAGAGTTTGATGCCAATATATGTTTTAAGACCTTTTGAACACGGTTTGACTGTTTTTGGAGTGACGTCCGTCTGTTTGTCTATCTGATATTGGTGGTCGATTTTTTGTGTGCACTATAGCTGCTATAAACATTAATGGATTTTTATGAAACTTTGTCGAAAAATCTAGAGCTACATAGAATTTTTTTTAAACTCAAGTAACAACTTCGAAATTTTATATTTTTTTTAACATGGCAGTATAGGACGAAATTTGACATAATCATGCAATAAAATAAATTATTTAAGGCACAATGATCACGAAACTTAATAGTTTCAAACATTGTTGTCAAAAATAGCCGCGATACAATTTCTGTGTTCATGACGTCATTGGCATACCTTGGCGGCGTGGGTGAGTTACTCGCAGGGGTACATTGTTAAGTATGATATCAATCGAAATATTTTGTCAAGCCCTTTAAAGTGAAGGGTAACAGGTAATCATTTGGAACAATGATACTGATTTTTTAAAATTTTACCTGTAAAATTTGAAAAAAGAAGACCCACAAGCTACTTAAAAATGGATTATGGTATAAGAAAGTCAAGTTGAGCTACACTTCGGTTAATTTTTCTTAATGGCCATACACTTGATCGTCCAATCATTCAAATAAATAAAGAACGTGTTGGCAGAACATGCTAGGGATGTCAAAGGTGGTAAACTTTCTACGGCCCTTGCTCATTTTGTTGTTAAAGAAAATTTCCGGCCCATTTTTGAAAGAACTTTCCTACTTATGCGTTGTAATAACCCTCGTAATATTCTCCTTTTTGAGTCCATCTTTATTTATGTTTACCGCGAGTCGATTTGTAATTTTGACCTCGTTCAGATTTTAAGTTATGCTTGAAGACTTATTCTCGACTCCATGCAATTCAAGTCTCTTCATAGTTATCTTTGACGTCATCCTCTCGGGGATTGGAACTGATTGCCCCCATTTTTAAAAATTTTTTGAATTAGAAAACTGTGTAATAAAATTGTGAATTTTTACTGTTCTTTTCGTGATTTATGCTCGATTTTTTGAATCTGTGCAAAATGTTTTTTATTTTTGGATTCTCCTTAAATAAATGTAAGTTTATTGATAATTGTATTTATGCAAATTTGTCACCTTTTCTGGTCTATATATGAACGATCATTTCTATTTCCATGCAGCCACTGATGAAGAGCGTATTTACGCTCGAAAGCGCTCTGGCCATTTTAAGTTTTGTACGTCTTAAAGAAGTGAAATAAAGACCTTCTATTATAGTTGTGATCTTGTTGTTTCTGCTGGTCATCATTCGTTTATTCTCAGCGGCGTGAACCATTTTGACGTCATATGATGCTGTCCCTCCGCACCAGAGGGGGTGGAATATACTACACCTTTCATGAACACCGCAACATTCATGCCCACAGATGGGATTCGAACCCGCAATCCGATAACCGAGAGAGTACGAGGAAATATTGGACTTAGTCCTCTCAGACACCGGATCGGCACGATTCCAGTATTTACTTCTTGTAATAATCATACAAATCGGCATTCGAAAGTGTCTGTCCGTTCGTGAGATATCACCCCCCCCCCCCCACACACACACACACATATCTTCTCAAAATCTCTCTCCCTCACCCACATATTTTCACTTCCGAGTTCAAAAGTGCTTAAAATATGTATAGTATAAAACTCAAATACCAATTTTCTACCCCGTCACAATACTATCCTATAATATATGTAGGGAAAGTTAAAATGAAAAAAAATCTGAGTATTATATGCTTCTCTTTATTTCCACAATATCTGTTGAAGAAGATTTACTGAGTTAAAGTGATAACGTGGAGTATTGAGACAAAAACTTCAAATAGGGATGTGTGTTATCAACATTTTCTTCATTATCAGTATATGGAGAATGCAAACAATTGTTAAAATATATATTCAATATATTTCATTTCAGCATTTTTATAGGGAAAATTAAGTAAAAAGAAATCGAACTCTAGCATTTTTTATCGAAATTATATCAGTTTTGGATACATTATTAATAATCTTACATAATAAAGGAAGATGTGTGTGTGTGTGTGTGCAGTCTGTAACGGGAAATCTAAGCGTTGTACATCCATGAAATTTGGTACACAAATACTTGAAGGCCCAAATAGGTGCACCTCGACGTTATTTTATTTTAAATTCAAATTATTGTTTTAGTTATTTTATAGGCTCGAATTTTCTTTACGATCTCTAAAAACACTGTAACACGCATGTAGAAAAATGCGGTTCAAATTTCTTTCGAGACATGGCGGCAACATCATAGCCTAGCGACTTTTTCGCGAAACCGGATATCCCAGATGGTTGGCACTTCGGTAGTAGTGTTTAAAATTCATAAATTAAAAATCCTGAGTTATTCAGATAGAGATGTAAATTTTTACTTTCCTTATATACATAGTATAATGTATAAGGAAAGTATTGTGATGGGGTCGAAAATTCGAATTCGAGTTTTCGACGGGAGAGCACGTTTCAAGCATCCCTGATCACGAATCGAACATTTTTGAGCTGATGTCTGTGTGTGTGTGTGTGTGTGTCAGTGAATCTGTTGAGACGATATCTTACGAACAAATAAAGCGATTCATATGAAATTTGGTACAACATTACAATCCGTGAATACTGGAAGCCTATTGTTTTTAAACACAATCGAATGTTCAGAATCACCCTAAATTTTCAAGGGAAAATTTAAAAAAATTAACAAAAAATCAAAACCTTTAATAAAGTTACGCAAATAGACATTTCTAATGTAATTTTTCCTTAGAAAACGATTGACATAAGCTTTAGAACACTATCATGAACCGCTCTTGAGATATTGAACATTTTTCAAATAAATTTATCAAAAAATCCCATAAAAAAAAAAAAAAATTAACTGTTGAGAAACATGTTCATATTTCATATGTAATATCATGCGATAAATGTGGTGACATAATTCTCATGGATATAGCTCGTTCCATTCATGACAAAAGACACTTTGAGTAATACTTTTATATTTGAACGCCAATAGTCATTTATCTGCTGTAATAATAACTTATTTTTCCGTCCATCACGCTTGGCGAAATTTTGGCAACAAATTTTGTGGAATGTCTTTAACTTGGCGACTTTTTTAAATGTTGCCAAATTAACGAAAATATCGCCAAATGGATAAAAATGAAGCTATATCAATGAAAATGACGACTAATTGAAGAAAATTCAGTATCTTGGAAAGAATATAAGTATCTACTATAAGAATAACCTATTTTTTTTCTTACTGTAAAAGTAATAAATTCATTGCATTATATAAGGAAAGTCATGTGCTGCCCACATCAGATTTTTAAAAATAAGATTATAACAGTATTATAAAAATTTTCTAAAAAACCATAACTTCTAAACTTAGTAATTAAGATTTTAAATGGTCGTAAAACAAAGAATTGCGGAAAGCGTGTATTTTATTTATGTATTTCTTCTTTTTTTTTGCTTTGCGGATGGCGTGCTTAGTGAATTAAGTAGTGTTGGGCATTTATTTACGACCAGGTAACGGCGGGCAATTCGTTCTACTAATAAAATATTTTAAATTGCAATGTTAATTGTTCATAAGATGGTAATGAAGAGGTTAAATCAAATCTACGACTTTTAGACACCTATATTTGTAAGCCAAACATAAATAAATATTAACTGAATGACCAAGAATAGGTCCAAATTTTTGGATAATTAACGCATCTATTTACAATCGCAGCGTAAACAGGAACACTATACAGTAAAACAGCACTTAAATGCTTCAATCATTTCACAAAATAACTGTTGCCATTCTCAAAACATTGACGAATGTAACAGTTCAATGCAGCTCGTATCTCGTCAACTGCTCTCTAACGGAGTGATGACTTGTTTTATGGACTCGTTATAGAAACTTCTGAAAATCTCTAATATTTCGTAGAATAATTGCAATTTCCAGGTGTTTATCGAACCTTCGGGAAGTTGCCGAATATCGAGACATTGTCGGTAAATCGCCAAATCTGGCAACCCTTCTTCGAACTTTGGCATGGGGCAACTTTAGACTCACGACATGGAAAAGGTTGCTTGTACGGGTGTTTTCTTCGTCTGATCTTCGAAATAAACGAAAGTAAGGAGAGGGGGGAAAAGGGACTTCACAACATTTTTAAAGTTCGTAACAATAATGATAATAACGGTTATCCCTAGTAGCAATCTAGTATTGCCCAATATTAGCAGCCAATATTGGAAATATTGGATCAATCTGAAAACGCTGAAGAAATTGTTCAATATTGGGATAATATTGCGCAAATATTGGCGTTTCATTGGAAATATTTCCAATGTAACATCAATATTGGCGTAATATTGTAATGAAAATATTTAGCCAATATTGGAAGTTAATGTAACCCCGATATTTGCCTAATATGGGGATTGCATTGAAATATTTCCAATGGAATGCCAAGATATACAATACTGTCCATTGTTAGACCAATATTAAATGCTACTAGGGATCCAACTGATTAAATTACTTCACAAACTACAACAGATAAGGAGAAATATACTCAAACACAAAAAAATCTCTAAAAATCTGATGTGGACAGCACATGACTTTCCTTATATAATGCAATGAATTTACTACTTTTACAGCAAAAAAGTAGCTTATTCTTATAGTAGATACCTATATTCTTTTCAAGATATTGAATGTTCGTCAATTAGTCGTTATTTTCATTGATTTAGCGTCATTTTTAACCATTTGGCGAGAATTTCGTTAATTTGGCGACATTTAAAAAAATTGCCAAGTTGGTGACATTCCGCCAAATTCTTCGTCAAAATCTCGCCAAGTGTTATGGAAGGAGAAATAAATTATTCTTACAGCAGATAAATGACTATTGGCGTTCAAATACAAAAGCATTACTCAAAGTATTTTTTTTTCATGAATAGAACGAGCTAGATCCACTAGAATGATGTCACCAAATTTATCACATGGTATTACATATGAAAAGGGAACATGTTTATACTTTTTTTTTATTTTATAAGACTTTTTGATAATTTTTTTGAAAAATGTACAATATCTCGAGAACGGTACATGTTAGCATTCTAAAATTTATGTCAATCGTTTTCTAATGAAAGATTATACAAGAAATGTCTATTTGCGTAACTTTATTAGCGGTTTTGATTTTTTGACGATTTTTTCAAAATTTCACTCGAAAATTTAGGGGGGGTTCTTCATTCGATTGCGAATAAAAACAATAAGCTTCCAGTGCTTACGGATTTTGAGTTTTGTACCAAATTTGGTTCGAATCGGTCTATTCGTTCGTCAGTTGTCGTCTCCACAGACTCACTGACACACACACACACACACACACACACACACACACACACACACACACACACACACACACACACACACACACACACACACACACACAGATATCATTTCAAAAATGTTTGATTCGTGATCAGGGATGCTTGAAACGTGATCTCCCATCGAAAACTCGAATTTGAATTTTAGACCCGGTCACAATACTTTCCTTATACATTATGTATATAAGGGAAGTAAAAAGAGTTAGTAGACATGTGAAATATGCTTCACAGTCAGACGATTTTCAGAAAAGCATGTATCACATTTTATGGTCGAGAATACGGATTTCTGTGGTAAGGAAAAACGCTCTAGAATTTATGCTAAGCGTCCGTGCTTTTATGCATTCTAGATATGCAACCAAATGATAAAACGAGAGAAGGACTTTTTATCACCGTAGAATCAATGATTAATAGGACTGCTGAAATGATGCTTTTAAGAGCTGTTTTGAAAGAGTATATTAAAATCACTTTTTGTTGCCAAAGTACTTCATATTATAGAGATAAAAACTTTTATTCTTATATAAATTATTTATATTAAGCGATGCAATTTTATTTTAAATGATAGCCAGTGAAAAATTTGATGTTTTGTATTCCAGTACGAGTTCGAGTTTTGGAAGCAAGAGCGCGGTTTTAACATTCCTGAACTTAAATTTTTGAGATGATGTCTGTGCGAGTGTGAGGAAGTGTGTGTTTGTATTAGTATGTGTATGTTAGTATGTGTGTGTGTGTGTGTCTTAGTATGTATATGTTAGTATGTGTGTGTATGTTAGTGTGTGTATATGTGTATATGTTAGTGTGTGTATGTGTGTTAGTGAGTGTGTATGAATGTTATCGGTTGTGTATGAATGTTAGTGTGTGTGTGTGTGTGTGCGTTTGTAGATGCGATACCCACGAATAAATGCAGCATTTTGAAAATAATTGGATACGATTGTTATAATTTATCTATTGATGTTAAACGCGATCGAACGTTCGGAAAACTGTCTAATGTTTGAATGAGTTCTTGAAAAAATCATAAAAATCTTAGATAATTAGTTAATGTTAAGTAAATATCTGCCTGTGTGTGCATGTATATTAGTGTGTGTGTATGTGTGTGTGTGTGTGTATGTGTGTGTGTGTGTGTGTATGTGTGTGTGTGTGTGTGTGTATGTGTGTGTGTGTGTGTGTGTGTGTGTGCGTGGATGTGTATAAAAGGGGATGATGGATATTCTGAAATTTCTTCTAAAATAAGTAAAGTATATTGTGTTTTATCAATAAATTTGTTTTAATCAACAGCCAACAATTTTTATTGTATAGTGGGGAGAGCTGTTTTATTTTTGGACATTTCAAATTTTAAAATTGAAATAATATGATGTCTGTGCGAGTGTGAGAACGTGTGTGTGTGTATTAGTGTGTGTATGTGTGTATTTGTTAGTGTGTGTATGTATGTTAGTGAGTATGTATGAATGTTAACGGTTGTATATGTGTGTGAGTGTGCCTGATTGTTAGTGGTTGTGTATGAATATTTTTGCGCCGTGTGTGTGTGTGTGCGTGGATGCGATACCCCACGAACAAATGCAGCATTTTGAAAATAATTGGATACGATTGTTACAATTAGTGGATAATTTAACTCTATTGATGTTAAACGCGATCGAACGTTCGGAAAACTGTCTAATTTTTGAATGAGTTCTTGAAAAAATCATAAAAATGTCAGAATATTAGTTAATGCTAAATAAATATCTGCCTGTGTGTGCGTGTGTGTGTGTGTGCGTGTGTGTATAGAAGGGGATGATGATTATTCGGTGTTTTCATCTAAAATAAATAAAGTATATTGTGCTATATTTTTATCAATAAATTTGTTTGAATCAACAGCCATCAATTTTTATTGTATAGTGGGGAGAGCTGTTTCATTTTTAGACATTTCAAATTTTCAAAGTGAAATAAAAAAAAAATAGAAGCGAGAGTGGATCTACGGCATTCTACGGTATATTTTAAATGTTTGTAATAATAAATTTTAGTGATTTGTGCTATGTTACATTAGGTCAGATATACAGACATATAGATGGACAAATGGACATACAAACCGATTGCAATAGATATATTTTTCGTGTTTATAGGATCCAATCCTCCTCTTCTCCTCAAATCAACGTTTCACAGTTATACGATTTTAAAAAAGTAATTTTTCTCTTTTTATGCCGATAAGAGTTGTCACAGCAACAAATATCGCTCTCGAGTATGTGCTGAGAGTTTGCGCGCTCTATCGTTCCGGATACGCAGGAAAGAATGAAATGGAGAAGTGATAGAATTTTTTATCTCCCATAACTTCAATGATTTAAAGGTCGCCCAGAACGATATTTTTCCACACTGCTTTGAGAGCGTGCACTGAAGATATATTTGTTGCAAAAATATTTTCATTATGCAGATAAAAACTATTATTTTGGGGAGATGAATTTTATACTGTGCCATATTCAGAATATTCTGGGGCCCTCTTTGTTTAGGATATAAATATAAATAATTCAGGTATTTAAGTTATAAGATTTACAGATTAAATCTTGAAGAAATATAAGAACATAATTATGAAGAAAATGTGGATCTAAAATTGAACATAATTATTTTTAAAATAAGTATTATTTTTAAAATAATTATTCAGGTTAATTTTGAAAAAATAAATAAAAATTAAAAAATAATGTAATAACATGTCAAAAAATCTGATGTGGGCAGCACATGACTTTCCCTGCAGACTTATATCCCCGTTCTCTTTATTTTATTTAAATTTAATTCACTTTTAATTCAATTTGAACTTATTTTTAAAGGTGGCGTAGAGAAAATACGAAAAAACTAAAATATCTCGAGAACAGCTAGTCCTAGTGTAATGGAGTTGGCCTTATTCTCTTCTTCGTTAAAAATTACGTATAAAACAAGTATTTAATGGATATATTAAGGCATACGTATTTTTTATTTTAGAATTTTGCTATTTTTGCGTAAAAATTTTTTTCGTAAAAAAAGGCTGGTTGTTCTGTTCCGAATCGTACCAAAATCTAATCAGCACCAGATCATCCTACAATAAATTGTCTACCAAATTTTGTGAAGTTTGGTCAATTAGTATTTTAGCTAGAGTGGATACATGAAATTTTTAAGGGCCATTTCGCAAAAAAAGGCGGGTTTTGTTTTACGAATCCGACCAAAAACTAATCAGCACCAGGGTCTCACCCAAGTGACTTTCATACCCATCTTATGAAATTCTATCCATTAGTTTTTTAGTTAGAGTGGATACAAACATTTCACAGACAGATAGACACACAGACGTCACGCTAAAAATAGTTTTTTCGTATTGTAGAGGTCTCGAAACGTGTAGATCCGTCGAAAACTCGAGTTGCGATTTTCGGCATGATTCCAATACTTTCCCTATACATTACCATGTATTGCAGGGAAAGTAAAAATAAACAATGTTTAAAAAGAAAATTCCGTCTGTTTAAAAAAAATATTCTATAAATATTGTAACATTAATGGAAAAACTAAAATGGTATTTAAACTACTAAAACCAATTACATTTAAAAATGTTCTTTGCTGCACTTTAATAAAATTCAGAATGCTATTTTTCTTATAACAGCTGATATAATTTTTTATTTATTAAATGTTTTACTACTGCGGATGCTCTTAGTGATCAAAGTGCCGGTTATTAGCCTGACTTCTTCCAATTGGGTGGAGAAGACATGGAAAGGGCAATTTTATTCTCTTGTTCTTATGTACCTCTTTAACTTTATTAAAGTATTCTTGAGTTGTAGAAGTAGGGTCTAATAATAGTAAAGGAAACATTCGCTATTGATTGAGAAAGTTTCCAGCGTCTTTAACGGAAAATTGAAGAAGTTAGAGCTCTTATATCAAAACCGAAGCAAGATTTTCCAATCCAAAGTTGCTGAGTGTTCTTTATTTAGTGTGCAAATATGTGCAGTTTTCACATAACATGTACACAGACGATAATGAGGTCAATGCAAACGTTAATTATGCAAATGTCTCATTGTACTGAAGTACTTCTAAAGAAAATGGCGAGAAATAAGCATGAAAAAATAATAACTCGCGTAATTAGCTAATTTTACTTTATGTAGAATTATTCTTTTTGCAGTAAATTATAACTGTACTATGAAAATGGCAGGCAAGTGATGCAGTACAATAATTATGTCTTTTCATTGACATTCTATTATCGTCTGTGTACGTGTTATGTGCAAACTGCAAATCTTTCCATACTGTAATGATACCGCAAGTCGGGGTATTAAATGATCATGAATATGAATAGAGGATTTTGGAATTTCAAGAATGTAGACGAACGATGGAAGTGACGCGGGAGACAGCAGTGATGCGAGAAACAGCAGCTCGGTTGAAGCGATGCAATGGCATCGGCTGTAAGGTAGGAAAGGATGGCGTGCGTGGGGATATCAGCTATACTGTGGTTCATATCAAAGGATCACCACTGATCGGAGATGATATGGAGTTGGGCAAGGTCGCAAACGTTGTAGGAACATCAAGGTGAAGAATATCGGACGAGGTGTTGAAGAACTTCGATGAAGGAAAAATCACCATGTAAAATTAATTTCCTTTTATTTGCACTCGGTGATTATTTCAAATATTACAAGCAAACATCATATACTTCAATTCGAGAACATCAGAACTTCATACATCCTTTTCTTCACAGAATCGTTGAACAATTTAGAAACAAGATATTTACAACTAATACTTTTCAGAGTTCGTAAATCTTTTCCATCTCACCTAACGCGACGCGACTAATTTAATTCTTCATAATATTAATTGATTTATTATCCGTTTAAAGACAAACATTCCATTATTAAGCCTCGTGGGCAAAACGTGACCTACTGCTATGAATTTACATCGCCAACTGAACTAATCACATTATTCTAACCGAAGCGTCTTAGTGTTAATGCGCGCGCTCATGACGGAACAGAAAAGAGTTCCAACACATTTCAATACGAAATGTGAATCCGGGTAAATGTACAAACGCGAGGGAATGTAACATTACGCCAAAGGTTATCGATACAGGCGGGAAAACTTCAAGAAGCCGAAATACACAATTGGCGCTTTATCAATTTGGAATAAATATTTAAGAACAAGTTTTAGAATAGAAACGAAAATAGAATTTATCGAATATTAAATTTAGAAAATTTAGAAAGAAATTAATTAAATAAGCAGAGGGTGCATTTCATAACAATACTAAATAGAGAGCACTTTACAACTTAAATTAAAACTTCTCCGTATCTTGCTCCATTTGCGAAATTTTAACTTCTTCTATATGTCGCTAGAGGCGCTGAAAGCTTTTCAGTTGACAGCGTATAGTCGCTTTCCTATTAGCAGACCCTGCTATTGTAGTTTACTCCAATCGAAAATAAAAGGAATGCATAAAGACTTAAGAGGGAACTCCGTATATACTCCGCAGAAACCTAACAATAGAATGCTCCAGTAAACCAATAGTCAGTAAAGTCTATGGGTTTTTTTACTCTGTTTTGAGTACCCGTTAGAAATTATGAAAAATGTTAATTCACTAGAAGTTAATATATGTAAAATATCTGTCGTCGAAAGAAACTTCTTAGGGTATCATTTGAATGCCATTGGATACCAATAAAAATAATCTTGATAGCTGCAAAGTTAGAAATCAGAGAAATTTTTATTACTTTCCTTATATACATAATGTATAAGGAAAGTATTGTGACGGGGTCGAAAATTCGAATTCAAGTTTTCGACGGGAGAGCACGTTTCAAGCATCCCTGACCACGAATCAAACATTTTTGAAGTGATGTCTGTGTGTGTGTGTGTGTGTGTGTGAAAGTATGTGTGTGTGTGTATGTGTGTGTGTCAGTGAGTCTGTGAAGACGATAACTGACGAACGAATGGACCGATTCGAACGAAATCCGGTACAAAAATCACAATCCATAAACACTGGAAGTCTATTGTTTTTAAACACGATCGAATGTTCAGAACCCCCTCAAATTTTCGAATGAAATTTAAAAAAAATCGTCAAAAAACCAAAACCACTAATAAAGTTACGTAAATAGACAATTCTTATGTAATTTTTCATTAGAAAACGATTGACATAAATTTTAGAATGCTAACATGAACCGTTTTCGAGATATTGCACATTTTTAAAAAAATTATCAAAAAGTCATATAAAATAAAAAAAATATTTCCTATTGAGAAACGTGTTCACTTTTCATATGTAATACCATGCGATAAATTGGGTGACATCATTCTCGTGGATCTAGCTCGTTCCATTCATGAAAAAAGATACTTTGAGTAATACTTTTGTAATACTTTGAGTAATACTTTTGAACGCCAATAGTCATTTATCTGCTGTAAGAATAACTTACTTCTTTGTCCATAACGCTTGCCGATATTTTATACAGATTTGGCGGAATGTCGCCAACTTGGCGACTTTTTAAAATGTTGCCAAATTAACGAAAATCTCGCCTAATGGATAAAAATGACGACTAATTGTCAGAAATTCAATATCTTGGAAAGAATATTAGTATCTACTATAAGAAAAACCTATTTTTTTTTACTGTAAAATTAGTAAATTCATTGCATTATATAAGGAAAGTCATGTGTTGCCCACATCAGATTTTTTTTCATTTAAAAAGAAGCAAAGATTGAAAATATTTTTTAATCAGGAGACAGTATTCAAATGTACTTTAAAGTAATTTTAAAGTTCAATTATTATTTTTTAATAATTTTAATGTAAATGTACTCATTTAATGGAAAATGGATCTAATTAAGTAGATAAAGTAAACAAAAGTGCTTACGAAATGATTCTAAAATAAGTTATTTTAATCATTGAAATTGTAAAACTTCACTTTTATGCTTGCTTAAAGCCTTTATATTTTGATAATGCAAACACTAGAATTTAAAACACATAGAGCACAGATAAAATCTTTTGATTTTATCTCAATTAAAATACATTTGAATGCTTAATTTAAAACTAAAAACAGGATTACCTCCTCTGATCTGACACTATTTAGGAGTGCATATTAGCTCCTTGAAGAGTGATTATTCGCTCCTAAATAGAGTCTATTAATCACACAAAAAATACTAATTTTTCACTCCAATAGATGAAAAAACCAGTTTTGCTAAGAGTGTATATATTCACTCCTTGACATGGATAATTCACTCCAAGGTGGAGTCAATAAATCACTCATTTACAGTGGGTATTCACTCCAAAAGAGTGACTATTCACTCCAAAGGAGTGGACTATTCATTCTTTCCCTTGAGTAGAAAACCCACTTTTTTTAGAGTCAAAACTCACTCTTTAGAGATTGGCTCAATTTCAAGTCTTTCTTAGAGTGAGTATTCACTCTTTTTGAGTTAATTTTCACTCTTTCAGATTTAGAGTGTAAAGAGGGAAATAAAACACGCTAAAATGTATTAAAAAATATGTTTCATAATATGTCACTTTGTGAAAATACATTTTTCTCTTTTTATGGCCGAGAATATGCGTTTCTATGGTAACGGATACCACTTTCGAATATATGCAAAACGACTGTGCTTTTGAACGTTCGAGGATATGCAAAAAAAAAAAAAATGATAAAATGGGGAAGTGGCAGAAGTTTTTATCGCCCAAAGCATCAATGATTTAAAGGTTGCCCAGATCGATGCTTTATGAGAACGTGCTCAAAAATTATTTTTGTTGTCATACGCTCTGCAGATAAAAGCTATTATCCACGAAGGTCATATTACATGTAGCAGGTTTCAGCGCTGCTTTCTAACCTAGTTCTTTTCCTTATATACATAATGTATAAGGAAAGTATTGTAACGGGGTCGAAAATTCGAATTTCGACGGAAGAGCAAGTTTCAAGCATACCTGATCACGAATCAAACATTTTTGAGGTGATGTTTGTATATGTGTGTGCGTGTGAAAGTATGTGTGTGTGTGTGTGTGTGTGTGTGTGTGTCGGTGAGTCTGTGGAGACGATAACTGACGAACGAATGGACCGATTCGAATGATATTTGGTACAGAAATCACAATTCGTAAACACTGGAAGTCTATTGTTTTTATACGCAATCGAATGTTCATAACCCAAGTGAAATTTTGAAAAACTCATCAAAAAATCAAAACCTTTAATAAAGTTACACAAATAGATATTTCATATGTAATTTTCTACAGAAAACGATTGACATAAACTTTGTCTGTGTGTGTTTGTGTGAAAGTATGTGTGTGTGTGTGTATGTGTGTGTGTCAGTGAGTCTGTGGAGACGATATCTCACGAACGAATGGAGCGATTCGAATGAAACTTGGTACAAAAATCACAATCCATGAAAACTGGAAGCTTATTGTTTTAAAACACAATCGAATGTTCAGAACCCCCCGAAAATTTTCGAGTGAAATTTTGAAAAACTCATCAAAAAATCAAAACCTTTAATAAAGTTACACAAATAGATATTTCATATGTAATTTTCTTCAGAAAACGATTGACATAAACTTTAGAACGCTAGCATGAACCGTTCTCGAGATATTACACATTTTTCAAATAACTTTATCAAAAAAATCCCATAAATGAAAAAAATATTAACTGTTGAGAAACATGTTTATTTTTCATATGTAATATCATGCGATAAATTTGGTGACATCATTCTCATGGATCTAACTCGTTCTATTCACGAGAAAAGATATTTTGAGTAATACTTTTGTATTTGTACGCCAAAAGTCATTTATCTGCTGTAAGAATAACTTATTTCTCCGTCCATAACGCTTGATGAGATTTTGACGACGAATTTAGCGGTATGTCGCCAAATTGGCGACATTTTTAATGTTGCCAAATTAAAGGAAATCTCGCCAAATGGATAAAAATGACGCTAAATCAATGAAAATGACGACTAATTGAAGAAAATTCATCATCTTGGAAAGAATATAAGTATCTACTATAAGAATAACATTTTTTTAACTGTAAAAGTAGTAAATTAATTGCATTATATAACGAAAATCATTTGTTGCCCACATCAGATTTTTTTTAAGGTTGGGAGTTTTTAGATCTGTGATAGCTATGGCGTACGCGTTGCTTTCTGAAGAATGCTTATCTTCTAGCTCAGTGGAAACAATATTAAAACACGAATGTTGTATAGGTTGTTCACACCAAAGTTTTTCAATATAAGGTTGGACACTCAGCCCGACAATCAATGAAAAATTTGTCAGATTGATGTAATGGGGATTAAGTTTCGTCACTCGTGATGTCACGATCCAGAGGAAACTTTGAAAAGAGTTGTCAAAACACAAAAAGTTTTCGCATTATTACACTTAAAAAGTGTTTGTAAATTTTGAAGTGGCATTACCCAGATGTAAACAACTTGCACAAAGATTTTGAATTGTGCTGTGCACACGGGATCCATTGGCGTCCAAGGAAATTTAGTGACGTCTGTGGCGTAAGATGACAGTCGCAGTTAACAAGTTTCGTTCCTCTTGAGAACTCGAGAACATATGCGCGCGTTCTAAATTCCTATGTCATCATATGCGTAGAACCAAGTAAATATAATGAAGTCAATCATGTCCGGGATAATCACCCCCTGGTTCACACGTAACTGGTGAGAAAATGTCGATTCTCCGGTTCCTTTGTCTGGATCATGTTTGCACATGCAAGGTATAACATTCTGGAAGGTGGAAGCACAGATGACCGAGTATACAGTTGCGCTCCGCACGGAAACTAGACGTTCGATCAGAAAATATCAAACATATTTGATATCGGCCCTGCAAGTTGATAGAGTCTTTGTGATGCACGAACTGATCATTTTAGTCTATTAAAGCCGTAGGTTGCAGAGCTGCTTTCTGACATCGTTTTGAAGCGCTGCGAGTTCAGGCTGACGCAACCGCCATTTTGTCTTCCACCGATCCAGTCAGTTATTGTCTGCCTGTGCTATTTCAATGACGAGTGCATGTTATATGGCTGATATTCGATACGCAATTTATCTAAAAAATAGGTGCTTCGGTTTTTAAAATATTGTACTAATCATTCAAGAAAGTAGTCCAGAATATCTTAATTTCCTTGAGATCCCCAGAAAAGACGACAAGGTAACCTTATTTTTGCTAGGTATTACCATCGCTTGAACTGGGAGTCAATATGGCTGCTGTTGCGTCAGTCTGTATATATAAGAATATGATGTGCCTATTACATACACGCTTCTTCCTGCCGAATGATTATCATGCAGATCAGTGGATGGGCGAAAGATTTTATCGTCAACATATGTTTTTACTGGTTTATTACATGCGAAGTTGTCCCAAGAAAAAGATGAAGATTTGCTTCAATTCTACGAGTTCTACCGATATTTGAAATCTCGTAGTGTTGAAAAACGCGGGAATAAACGTATGTGGATACAAAATTTAGTGTTAGAATGGGTCGCTGAACCACACACCGGGACGATCTTGCCTAAATTTGATGCCAATGATTTCCGGAATTTTGAATATACCTACAAGAATCTTTAGTTCATCGTGGTACAGCGGTTGACTAAGCAAGAAACGAATGAGAAAATGTCGATCCACTGCCTCCTTAAGATCTTATTACGGAGCAATTTTTATTTCTGAAACATCCGCATTTCCACCCGTCAAGAAAATATAGTAGAAACTGAAGAATAAACGGAAATAAAACGACGTGGTAACAAAATGGATAGCCAAGTGAATAAAACCCACTGAATTAACCTATAAACAAACCTATTCCAGAAAACTTTTACAAAAGTCAAGTTCCAAACGGTCGAAGATTAAAGTGATCATGCTCTCGGGTCATTCCCCAATCTGGGTCTGCAATTAAACCGATTGAAACGGTAACGGAAGACGAGATTTTTAAACCAGTTGTAAAAGACACAAACAAGCAAAATAAGTAGAAAATAATTGAAAACGATGGCCAATCAATTAGAAAATAAAAGAAAATATAAAAGTGCAAAACAAATATGAAAGAACCAACTGATTTCGGAGGATATGAACTAAGTCTAAAATTACGAAAAAGTGGCTAAAGTCGTGATAAAGAAAGATAAACAATTAAACCAGAAATGATCAAGCGGAATAACAGAATGGATAATGATCGTTAAGGGATTTCGATTCAAAAATAATAGAAAAACTATTAAGAAAGCCAAGTTCCAAAATTGAATTAGGTGTAAAAGTGATCTTGGCTTCATAAACATTAAAACATTATTAGATTCAATTACATTATTATCAATTACAGAACATTCCCAAGAATGTTCTGTAATTGAAAACTTGGATACCTCTGATTTAGAAATATAACATATATGTTCTTTAATACAAAATTTACCTTTCTTTTTAGCAGTATAAACGTTTGAATGAAACTATTAACATATTTTAAAGGCAAAAAAGAACCCTCTTCATCAGGATAAATGAGACAGAGAAGTTACGAAAGCAAAGACAGGAAAATGCTTTCCTACTTTTGCACCAGTGATTATTTTGCTTGTTGTGTACTGGAAATCTATATATGCGCCTAACTTCCAACTACCTTTTGAAGACAAATTGAAAAAAATCTGATGTGGGCAGCACATGACTTTCCTTATATAATGCAATGAGATTACTACTTTTACAGTTAAAAAAAATGTTATTCTTATAGTAGATACTTATATTCTTTCCAAGATATTGAATTTTCTTCAATTAGTCGTCATTTTCATTGATTTAGCGTCATTTTTATCCAATTAGCGAGATTTACGTTAATTTGGTAACATTTAAAAATGTCGCCAAGTTGGCGACATTCTGCTAAATTAATCTCCAAAATCTCGCCAAGTGTTACGGATGGAGAAAACAGTTATTCTTACAGCGGATAAATGATTATTGGCGTTCAAATACAAAAGTATTACTCAAAGTATCTTTTCTCGTGAATAGAACGAGATAGATCCCACGAGAATGATGTCACCAAATTTATCGCATGGTATAATATATGAAAAGTGAACATGTTTATTAACAGTTAATATATTTTGTTAATTTATGGGATTTTTTGATAATTTTTTTTTAAAAATGTGCAATATCTCGAGAAAGGTTCACGTTAACGTTCGAAATTTTATGTCAATCGTGTTTTAAGGAAACATTACATAAGAAATGTCTATTTGCGTAATTTTATTAAAGGATTTCATTTTTTGATGATTTTTTCTAAATTTCACTCGAAAATTTAGAGGGGTTTTGAACATTCGATTTTGTTTTAAAACAATAGGCTTCCAGTATTCACGGATTGTGATTTTTGTGCCAAATTTTTTTCGAATCGCTCCATTCTTTCGTGAGCTATCTTCTCCTCAGACTCTCCACACACATACACACGCACACACACACACACACACACACACACACACACACACACACACACACACACACACACACACAGACAGACATTACTTCAAAAATGTTCGATTCGTGATTAGGGATGCTTGAAGCGTGCTCTCCCGTCGAAATGCGAATTCGAATTTCCGACCCCGTCACAATATTTTCCTTATACATTATGTATATAAGGAAAGTAATATTGCCATCTGGACAACAGACATTTCCAAACATCCCTAATTAGGCTACTTTTGATTACCTTGGTGACACATTTAGTAAAATTGGAGTACCGACAGATGTAAAATATAGATATGGATAGTAAGGCAAATCCAGTTGCAGGTGAATGCGTTTTCTGAATTGCAAAAATAGAAACATAAAAATTTAGTATCTGCACATGCGCTTAAAATATTTATGTCATTTGTAACATCTTTATCTCAGAACTTTTCGTATCTAAATATCTGAAATGAATTTCAGGTTACTTTATCGACAGGAATAAATTTGAAATACTGCTGTCGCTGTACGCAACGATGCGTATCAAACATTTTCAAGAAATAAAAAAAGAATGCATAATTTAAAATGCCATAATAATTTTACACTCTTCAGTGGAACCAAAATAAAATCGACATTTAAAAAATTTAGTCCACTCTGCAAGAAAAGTTTTATCTTGTAATAGTTTCTTTTCCCCTCCTCGCTAAGATAGTTGAAACACAGTTTCTTCGGAAGAAGGCAATTGGGCGTAAATTCAAAATGACAAGCTTATAAATATGTTTATTGAGACTTAGGGAATTAAAGTAGGAAGGGGGGATTTTTTTTATTGCATTTCATTTCTGTTTCTACTTTTTTGGTACTAAAATGTCTGGAATTTACGGATTCTACTAGACGCAGGATTTAAAAGTAGCGGAAGTTCTTCTATAAAGGAAGATGGATTAAAATAATTTAAAGCTATTAATGTAAAAAAAGTGCAATCTCATGGCGTCACTGGTCTTTAAGTTTGTGAAAAAGCAAAATAACACTCTTCAAAAAAGTATGATGTAGGAAAGTATCAAAGAAAATCTGATGTGGGCAATACATGACTTTCCTTATATAATGCAATGAATTTACTACTTCATTGTCAGTAAAAAAAATAGGTTTTTCTTATAGTAGATACTTATATTCTTTCCAAGATATTGAATTTTCGACAATTAGTCATCATTGTCATAGATTTAGAGTTTTATCCAGATGGCAAGAATTTCGTTAATTTGGCAATATTTAAAAAAATCGCCAAGTTGGCGACATTCCGCCAAATTCGTCGCTAAAATCTCGCCAAGCGTCATGGATGGAGAAATAAGTTATTCTTATAGCAGATAAATGATGATTGGCGTTCAAATACAAAAGTATTACTCAAAGCATCTTTTTTCATGTATGGAATGAGCAAGATCCACGAGAATGATGTCATCCACTTTATCGCATGATGTTACATATGAAAAGCGAACATGTTTCTCAACAGTTAATATTTTTTTTCATTTATGGGATTTTTTGATAAATTTATTTGAAAAATGTGCAATATCTGGAGAACGGTTCATGCTATCGTTCTAAAGTTTATGTCAATCGTTTTCTAAGAAAAAATTACATAAGAAATGTCTATTTGCATAACTTTATTAAAGATTTTGATTTTTTGATGATTTTTTCAAAATTTCACTCGAAAATTTGGGGGGTTCTAAACATTCGATTGCGGTTAAAATCAGTAGGCTTCCAGTATTCACGGACTGTGATTTTTGTACCAAATGTTATTCGAATCGCTCTATTCGTTCGTGAGGTATCGTCTCCACACACACACACACACACACACACACAAACACACACACACACACACACACACAGCACCTATAAAATGTTTGATTCGTGTTCAGGGATGCTTGAAACGTGCTCTCCCGTCGAAAACTCGAATTCGAATTTTCGACCGCGTCACAATACTTCCCTTATACATTATGTATATAAGGAAAGTAATAACACTCCTCAAAAAAGTATGATGTAGGCGAATTTAGTGCCAGAAATGTAAAATATTAAAGATTTGGAAGGATTAAGAAATGATAGAGCAAGGAATGCGGACGGAATGAATATCTCCACGATAAGCACATTGGCGGTAACATACAGGTGGCCCCATGTCTTACATACCACGCCCCATGTCTACGGACCAGCCCTCATGTTTACATACCAGCACGTAGACCGTCCAACAGAAGGAAGGTATGTATATGAGGTCAAGGGGGGGGGGTCAAGAGAGTTGCTTGTTGCTCGGAGTTGGTGAGCAGTTGGAGTCCAGTCAGTCTGTTGGAGTTGGACATGTATGTAGAGCAAGAGAGTATAGCAGTAATTTAGATGTGTGTGTGATGAGTTCGGAGAGCTCTGGTGTTGAAAAAGTAGATGGTGACCCGGCGATTTTTCAAAGATGTGAAAGATATTATCAGGTACATTTTAAATTATATGAGGATTTATTCAAAGGTGGTGTTTTTATAAAAAAGTTAATTAATGCGTCCCACCCAGTGTTTCAACCAAATATTACTAAGTCTGGCATTACATCTCGCTAATTACTTAACTAAATATCAGAAGAAGAATAATAGTAATTGTAAGATTAAAAGTTATGATGTAAAATTGATTATGTGTGCTAAATAAAGGGTAGACTGCTCTAATTACCCTTATATCTTATTTGTGAATTTCTATAAGATTATTATATTACCTAATCATCCGTTATGCTGAAAATAGGTGGGTTTTGCGGCCACCAAAGCAATGTACTAACCCAAACTACTAATGGCTGCAGTTAATAAGTTAGATGATGTAGAGTTACCCTTCTTTAAGATAAGTAAATAACTAAATAAAGTAAATAAAAAAGTAAATAACTTTAAGTAAATAACTAAATCAGTACGGCACATAACAATACAATCGGCACAGCAAGTATCAAAGACAAGGTATCAAAGTAGTATCAAAGACAAGGATACTAACACTCATGAAAAAAAATCTTATATGGGCAGCACATAACTTTCCAACATAATGTAATGATTTTAATTATTTTACATGGAAATTATGATGTGCAAAATCTCCCAAATCTTTTGGTATTGAATAAGTAATGAGAATCTGTAAAACTTACTCCGTATATTAACATGTGGCAACTTATTTGTCTAAACAGAAGCACTTATTCATACTCATCTGCAAAATCAACATTAAAATGTAGTATTTACAGTGAATTAATAGTATTTACAGTGAAGTAATAGTATTTACAGTGAAGTAAATACTTATTGACGAATCTTTTGGGGTTAAAATAACCTATTTTAAAACGCAATCTCTCTGGTGAATGAAGTAGACTAGATGCACAAGAATGACTTTAACAGATTTGTTGCATATTATTATATACTAGCCGCCTTCGGCGACCAGCCTGTTCGCTACCCTTGAAAATTCTGATTGTGACAAACTCGCTGGCGCGACCTACCAGAAAGGTGTAAGGTAACTATTTGGACGGCTAGGAAGTGCCACCCAATTTAGACCGGAAACCAGTGGGGGAGGCATCCACAGGGACCATACCCTCCCTCCCCTACCACCAATCTCTCGGAAGGACTTACGGACCCACATGGTTAACGTGATCGTACTCTACGTGAACACGGCGACAATTTTAGCAGTGGCGGGAATCGAACCCGGGCCTGCCGAGTGCAATTCCCGCGTGCTTAACCACTAGGCTACCGCGCCCTCCTCGCCAATATCCATAACTTTCTTTTTATTCACCCAATTTAGACCGGAACCCAGTGAGGGAGATATCCACAGGGACCGTATCCTCCTTCTCCTACCACCAACCTCTCGGAAGGACTTACGGACCCACATGTTTAACGTGATCGTTCTCGGCGTGAACATGGCGGCTGTTTTGGTAGTGGCGGGAATCTAACCCTGGCCTACCGAGTGCAATTCCCGCGCGCTAACCACTGGGCTACCGCGCCCCAAACCCCGTGGAGTTAACAAAGTTTGGCTTAGTTTAATGACGTTGAAACTAATAATGAAATTTTAAGGCACCGCGACAATCTCCATAACTTTCTTTTTATTTATTTTTTTATTTCTTCAGTTTTTACATTGTGGTTCCAGCCACCACCCGATGTAAATAATACATCGCCACAATTCAATCCAAGATAATGAGCAAAAAATCTTATAAAAAGCAAACACTACATCGGTTTTTAATTGTTCCGAGGCCAAAAACCGTACAAAAACCCATAATTCAATCATTTAAATTTTAAAATGACCATAAGCTAAGCTCTTAATTCCATCATTTAAAATGTAACGTAATATCATTAAAAAAAACTTATTCCATCGTTCCATCACTTAAAATATCCATAAAATTAAAATATCTATTTATAATATCCATTTAAAAAACCTATACCGTTCCATCATTTAAAATATCCATATTATTCCATCGTCACAATTCAATCCAGCATAATGAGCCAAAATCCTTATAAAAAGCAAACACTAATTCGGTTTTTAATTGTCCCTAGGCCAAAAACCGTACAAAAAACCATAATTCAATCATTTAAATTTTATAATGACAATAAGCTAAGCTCTTAATTCCATCATTTAAAATATAACGTAATATCATTTAAAAAATACTCATTCCATCGTTTCATCTCTTAAAATATCCATAAAATTAAAATATTCATTTAAAATATCCATAAATTAAAATATCCATTTAAAAATCTATATCGTTCCACCATTTAAAATATCGCATAAAACATTAAATAACAATAATAATTTCACCCGATGTTTGCAATACATCACCACAATATCTCCATGGAAACAGCGTGACGTCCCCGGATGCGCGCGCATGTGGTAGTAAAATCGGAGCTTCGCCGTGAAGTCGTCGAGAAATTTAAAATCATTGCTTTTTAAAATCAGGATCGGGCTGCTATTTATAATTATTTCTTGACCAGATTGGGCTTGTAAGAAAGCCTGATATTTGAGCTTTCTAAAAATGTAAATTATTAGTCGAAATTCTCAATACGTTTTCTGATGCGAGAATTTAAAAACGAAAGTTTGTTTTTTTGAGCCGAAAGTGACTTTTGTTTTAAAATCTTAGAAATTGAAATTGAGATTTGAAATATTAGAAATTGAAATTGAGATTTAAAATTGATGTATTTTTACTCGCAATTGACTGCCCTTTCCGATCGTGTGATTTGTTTTTTTCTACAATGTCTGGATGGTGGAGAAAAAAGAGGAAACAACGGACGAAATCGCATAAAACATTAAATAACACACACACAAAAAAAATTCAAATTTTAAAAATCGGTTTTTACGTGTCTCCTCCCCTCCCGGGGTCCCCGATTGCCAAATTTCGTAGCTCTCCGACGTGCGATCGCTGAACCTATAGTGTATAAGACAGACACACACACACACACAAACAGACAGACATACAGACATTGCCTTTTATTATTTAAGACTAGCCGCCTTCGGCGACCAGCCTGTTCGCTACCCTTGAAAATTCTGACCGCGGCAAACTCGCTGGCGCGACCTACCAGAATATACTATTTGGACGGCTAGGACGTGCCACCTAATTTAGACCGGAATCCAGTGAGGGAGGCACCCACAGGGACCGTACCTTCCTTCCCCTACCACCAACCTCTCGGAAGGACTTACGGACCCACATGTTTAACGCGATCGTACTCCGCGTGAACACGGCTACAGTTTTGGCGATGGCGCACAGTTTCGGCAGTGGCTGGTAGTTTCGGCTCCCATTTTTAAATTTAATAATAGATCCATTAAAATTAAAAATCATTTAAAATTTTTAGGTTTAATCATTGATAATAAATTAAATTGGGACCCTCATATTCGTTATCTCCAAGAAAAATGCCTAAAATTTTGTACTACTTTTGGCCAAGTATCTGGGAAAAATTGGGGTGTCAAAAAATGTTTCTTAAAATGCTGGTATTTATGTGTTGTGGAAAAAGTTATTACTTACGGTTCTGCTATATGGGATAAAAAACTAAAAAAAATACAAATAAAAAAACTTCTTTCACTCCAAAGGATCTTCCTCCTAAAAATCTGCCCAGGCTATCGTACAACATCTAATATCTCCTTATTTTCCCTCACTGGTATTCCCCCCATTCATTTTACAATTTCTACCCTCTATAATAAATTTAATTTTTGGAAACAAAAAATTGATTCCTTTTCATCTCCCTCCCTCCCGCCTCCCTCTGATTTTGATTTCCTTGTTCCTTTCTCTAGCTTTCACCCCTCTAAATAGTCCGTAAATTTAGTTAACAGAATGGATAAAAACTCTGCCATTTATAATATATATACTGATGGTTCAAATATTGACAATAACACTGGTTTTTCAGTCTGTATTTTTAAACATGATGTTCTGGAAAAGGTTCTCTCCTATAAACTTGACAACAGGAATACAGTATTTCAAGCCGAACTTACCGCTATTTCCTTTGCTATTGACTGGGCTTCCTCTAATAATACCCCTGTTAATATTTTTTCCGATAGCCTCTCTTCCATTCAAGCTCTTAACTCAATAAAAAATAAATCTAATTATCTTAACTCCATTAAATACAAAGCTCTCCTTGCCAAAAACCTTGTCAATATTTCTTGGGTAAAAGCTCACAATAACATATCTGGAAATGAAATTGCTGATTACCATGCCAAAATTGCTGCTATCTCTGGTTCCCCTCTTACTATTCCCTTTCCTTACTCGCTCCTCTCAAAATTTTGTAAATCTCATATTCTTAATCTTTGGCAAAATTATCTTAATGATTACATTTCCACCAGGACTGGTGATCCGGCTAGAATCCTGTCTTACCTCCCTATCGTGAATCCTAATTTACAAATTTTTAATAAATATCTCATTTACTTTCTTACTGGTCATGGCCCCTTTCTTGATTACTTATACTTTTTTAAAATTAAATCCACCTCTAACTGTATTTGCAATAAATTCGGTGACGTTGACCATTACATTTTCGATTGTCCTTTTTCTAAAAAATTTCATCTCTGTTTTTCTTTTCTACATTTTATTCTAAATTTCTGTTTTTGTTTTCATACGGCAATTTTTTTTTTCCTTTTCATATATTTTTTTTTTATATATTTTCTAAATTTTATTTTTAAAATTTTATTATTTTCTTTCCTTTTAATCTATATTTTATTATGTTATTATACCTCACTCTAAATATTAGTTTTCAATGATCTTTTTATCTATATTCGCAATAACGATTTTCCCATTTTTGTAAAATGGACGTACTTGTCAAGTTCAAATATAATGTAAAACTGTCTATTTAATCACAATATTTATTATAAATTGTAATATTTTTAGACCTAAATAAAAGTTCGTTTGGTGGGATGGTAGACCTTGGGTGCTTCCTGAATGCAGGAGGTATCCTTTCCCGGCCGTGCAGATAGCTACTCTAAACCCAATATGTGAGTCGCACGGTCTGGGGTCTTCAGACCTCCAACATCTACATTTACAGTTCTTATTTTTTTATCTTTCTTTTTCTTTTGACACTTTTTATTTGTATTTTTTCTTATTTTTCTTTTCTAAATTTTATTCTAAATTTCTGTTTTTGTTTTCATACGCCAAATTTTTTTTTCCTTTTCATATATTTTCTTTTTATATATTTTCTAAATTTTACTTTTAAAATTTTATTATTTTCTTTCATTTTAATCTATATTTTATTATGTTATTATACCTCACTCTAAATATTATTTTTCAATGATCTTTTTATCTATATTCACAATAACCCTTTTCCCATTTTTGTAAAATGGACGTACTTGTCAAGTTCAAATATAATGTAAAACTGTCTGTTGAATCACAATATTTATTATAAATTGTAATATTTTTAGACTACTATATGTAATATTTTTAAACTACTGTATGTACAAAAAACCCCATCTCTAGCATATCTGTTATATATATATAGCTACAGCCGCGGAACTCGGTAAGCAAGCAGTGGCGGCAACAGGATATAAGTGGTAAATCCTCCCCTGGCAGCTCTACAAGCCGATATTTGGTACGGCATAGAGTTAACACTAGAACAACGGATATTTTGAACTACCTAGAACGACGGGCAGCGGTCCATTTGACCTCTATAGAAAAAATGCAACAAACCTTTAATTCAAAATCAAAACATCATAGTTACAGCATTTAGGATGTTTCTTCGATACACGTTTTGCAATAAGCGTTCTTGAAAATAAGAAAAGTCATAAAATTTCAATTGGCTGGGATTAGCTGTTTTGGAGAAATCGTTTCTCAAAGTAGTTATGCGGTCAAAATGACCGCTTCCGTCGTTCTAGAGTTAATTAATTTGCTTATGTCCCACATTGGAAGATTCTACCACGAATGTTGCAGCTAGTCAGTTAATTTATGCATTCAATTAATCGATATTCTAAGTAATATCTATAACCTAAATAACCTATAATATCGATATCTTAGCATTTTAATAGATTTTAAGATTAGTAACTTAAAATGCTATTCTGTTTTTAATTTACGCATATTAGTTTCTTCCTAATAGACAGTATTTCTCACATATCAAAAATACTTTTCGGTCAAATTGAAAATCTTGATGTTTTGACCATTTCGTAGTTAATCTTTTAATCTTATAAAAAGTATGTTTTTTTCCAGTCCGTGGATTAGGAATCATGTAATTGGGCGTAAATTTGAAATGAGAGCTTACAAATATATTTATCGAAACGCAGGGATTTAAAGAGGATTTGTTTTGTGACATTTTATTACTGTTTCACTTTGCAGCACTTTTAATATGATTAAAATGGAGGGAATGTAGGGGCTGCTGTGGACTAGTAGTCCCAAATATCTTATGGCTTTACTTCCAGACTCAAATCATTATTTTATTTAACTAGTTATTTTAAACTAGAAGGTATGCTAGTCATATGATGGAATTAAGAATTTGCAAAGCATTGCCTCCCCATTTAGCGTTATTTTTTTTTTATCCATTTGGTGATATTATTATCATTTTGGCCACATTTTCGTCAATTTGGCAATATTTAAAAAAGTCGCCAAGTTTGCGACATCCCGCCAAATTTTTCGCCAAGCATTACAGACGGGCGGAGAAATGGGTTATTCATATAGTCCTTTGTTATGTTATTTCCAAAATATTAAGTGTTCATCAATTAGTCGTCATTTTTGTCAATTCAGCAGCATTTAAAAAACCTCGCCAAGTTGGTGATATTCCGCCAATTTCGATACCAAAATTTGGCCAAGCGTTACCCAGAGAATATATAAACAGACAGATAAATCAAGGTGTTTATATTATTAATCACTTAATTGAGTTGTATTGCAAGAAATACAACACTTATTTCAAATGGCATTTGATTTGTATTTTTAACACTTTACAACAAAGTTGAAAAGTGTTTATGACTTTGTTCATTCTGTCTGTCTGTCTGTCTGTCTGTCTGTCTGTCTGTCCGTTAGCACGATAACTGCCGTAAAAATGAGTTTATCAAAATGAAATTTTAGTATGTTGTTCAGACGGTCTGTAGGACCTATGGGAATATAAATAAATAATATCACCCAATTAGTTTTTTATTGAACCCGGGTTGAAAAAATGAAATACATTGAACCCTATGGGACCTAATTTTTCAAACATTTTTTAAGTAAATTTAAAATTCACGAATTGCTTCGAAATTTTTAGGAAATATTCACATTATCCCATAGAATATATAAAAAAAAATTCAGTAAAATATGTTAAGTAGTTTTTTAATTAAAAAAATTATTTAATATAGGGAAAAAAACAAATTCAATTAAATTCTGACTTTGGGATATCTTCCAGAAAGAAAAGAGAGAGATATTATATAATAAATATCTCTCCATTTGTTTAAACGTTTTGCATATGGGAGTGGCTTCATATTTTAAGATAAATTTGGTAGATAACAATTTTTCATTTTTTTAAATTTTATATAACTCTTCATGATAAATTTAATTGATGGCATTTTAAATGCACTTTCCTACGTCCTAGAAAGTTAAAATTTGGTACACAGCTTAAATTTGTTGAACATTTTATTCGACAAAAATTTGATGGATCTTTAAATATAGATTATACATTTTTTTCGAAATGGCCTGAAAATAATCCCCGTTCACTTCTATAAATCATTGGTGTAATATTGTTAAAAATTCTGATGTGGACAGCACATGTCTTTCTCTGCAGACTCATATTCGTTCTCTTTATTTATTCAATGATAATTTGAGTTTATCTGCACAACATAAGTATTTTAAATGACATTGAATTTACACGTTAAACTTAAATTTGGTTCTCATTTGATAGCTGGACTTATTGTCAAAGGTGGCGTAGCGAAAACGCGAAAAAACTAGAATATCTCAAGAACGGCTAGTCCTAGAGTAATGGGGTTAGTCTTATTCTTTTTGTTGTCAAAAATCACATATAAAATAGGAATTTAATTGATATAATTGAGCACACGTAGTCTTTTATTTTTATATATAACGATTTTTGCTGGCCATTTCGCAAAAATAGCCCGTTCCTTTTTCCCGAATCGTAGTAGAATAACCTACAAATGATTTATATACAAAATTTTATTAAATTTGGTATATAAATCACTTGTAGGTTATTGAAATATTATACTCCAAATTTTGTTAAATTTGGTTCATTAGTTTTTAGCTAGAGTGGATAAAGGCAATTTCTGCGGCCATTTCGCAAAGAAGGCAGATTCTTTTATTACGAATCGTACTATAATCTAATGAACATCAGGATTTCCCACAAAAAACATACCTACCAAATTGTATGAAATTCGGTCCATTAGTTTTTCAATTAGAGTGGATGTAATATCCACACAGACACACAGAAACATACACAGATACACCCTTACACACACAGACGTCTTCCTAAAAGTAGTTTTTTCGTGTTCTAGAAGTCCCAAAACGTGTAGATACTTTGAAAATTCGAGTTCCGATCTGCGGCACGATTCCAATACTTTGAGTACATACACATACACATATATATTATCTGTGTATTATCTGTGTATCTAAATTCCGTGCCTATGCAATTACAATAGTTGTGATTTTAAATGATCCCTAAACTTTTATTATTTCTTCAAGGAAGCCTAATTTTAACATATGCAGAATGCAAATATCTCAAGCGATTGTAAGATGAATTACATAAGAATTGCTGAATTTTTTTCACACAAAATTATTTAGCTCTGGAGTCTGGAATACAAGTTATATGAATGAAATATTCATTGATTTTGCATAAAGAATCAGATGATTTATATTTCGATACAGTTTTAAATATTTAAGTATAATAAATTACTGTAGTACTGTGATAATGTAAAAGATATTACCACTGAATGAATCACATTTTAGAAATTTTTAAATGAAATTACATTTCAGTTGGAAAGTGTTTCATAATCAATGCTTATGCATGGTTGATCTTTCTTATTTAAATTTTTAAAATCATTAAATTTCAAGTTATTTTCTGAAGAGTTTTGATGATCAGCGATACATTTTTGAAAGGAAAATATCTTGTGTAGGCTGTAAGCGTATTTACCAACAGACTCAAACACATTTTCTCCTTATTTATTTAATAATTCATTCAATTGAATTTTATTGCACGAAAGAACGGTCATAATTATTTGAAATGACACTAAATTTGCACATATAACTCTATTTCCGTTTTCATTTTTTAACTGGGGGTATTTTCAAAGACGGCGTGTGCGGAAAAACAGAATATCTTGAGAACAGCTAGTCTTAGAGTAATGGAGTTGATCTTATTTTTTTCATAGTAAAACATTATATATAAAACAAGCATTTAATTGATACATTTGAGCAATACGTATTCTTTAATTTTATATTTTGACCCTTTTTTCTTTTGGCCCTTTTTCTCTTTTTACTTTTCCTGCAATACATGGTAATTTATAGAGAAAGTATTGGAACCATATAGCGAAAATCACAACTCGAGTTTTCGACACATCACACGTTTTGGGACCTCTATAATACGAAAAAACTAATTTTAGCGTGACGAATGTGTGTGTGTGTCGGTCTGTGCAATGTATATATCCACTCTAACTCAAAAACTAATGGACCAAATTTTATAAAATTTGGTAAGTGAGTCAGTTGTATATGGCCCTGGTGCTGATTAGATTTTGGTACAATTCGGGATAAAAGAACCCGCTTTTTTTACGAAATGACCCGCAAAAATTGTCTGTATCCACTCTAGCTGAAAAACTAGTAGATCAAATTTTATAACATTCGGTCACTTGTGGGTTTCCCTGGTGCTGGTTAGATTTTGGTATGATTAGAAAAAAAATCTGCCTTTTTTTGCGAATGGTCCGGATCTAAAAATCATCAAATCTAAAAATAAAAGACTACGTATGCTCAAATATATCAATTAAATGCTTATATTATACGCAATTTTTAACGATGAAAAAAATAAGATCAACCCCATTACTTTAGAACTAGCCGTTCTCGAGATGATTTATTTTTTTTCGCCTTTTTGCCAGTCCATTGAAAAAAATCTGATGCGGGCAACACATGACTTTCCTTGTATAATGTAATGAATTTACTACTTTTACAGTAAAATAAATAGGTTTTTCTTATAGTAGATACTAATATTCTTCCCAAGATATTGAATTTTCGACAATTAGTCGTCATTTCATTGATTTAGCGTTATTTTTATCCATTTGGCGAGATTTTCGTTAATTTGGCAACATTTCAAAAAGTCGCCAAGTTGGCGACATTACGTCAAATTCGTCGCCAAAATCCCGCCAAGTGTTATGGAAAGAGAAATAAGTTATTCTTACAGCAGATAAATGACTATTGGCGTTCATATGCAAAAGTATTACTCAAAGTACCTTTTCTCATGAATGGAACGAGCTAGATCCACGAGAATGATGTCACCCAATTTATCGCATGGTATTACATATGAAAAGTGAACATGTTTCTCAATAGGAAATATTTTTTTTTTATTTTATATGACTTTTTGATAATTTTTTTGAAAAATGTGCAATATCTCGAGAACGGTTCATGTTAGCGTTCTAAAATTTATGTCACTCGTTTTCTAATGAAAAATTACATAAGAAATGTCTATTTGCGTAACTTTATTAGTGGTTTTGATTTTTTGACGATTTTTTCAAAATTTCACTCGAAAATTTAGGGGGGTTCTGACCACTCGATTGCGTATAAAAACAATAGGCTTCCAATGTTTACGAATTGTGATTTTTGTTCCAAATTTTGTTCGTAACGATCCATTCGTTCGTCTGTTATCGTCTCCACAGTCTCACTGACACACACACACACATACTTTCACACACACACACATACTTTCACACACACACACACACACACATACTTTCACACACACACACACACACACACACACACACACACACACACACACACACACAGATATCACTTCAAAAATGTTTGATTCGTCATCAGGGATGCTTGAAACGTGCTTTCCCGTCGAAAACTCGAATTCGAATTTTCGATCCCGTCACAATACTTTCCTTATACATTATGTATATAAGGAAAGTAATAAGTCCAGTTACCAAATGAAAACGACGATTGAATTAAAAGTGCAAATTCAGTGTAATTTAAAATAATTATGGCATATTTTGTGCAATTAAACTCAAATTAATAAATTATTAAAAGAGAAAAATAATAGAAAAAATAAATAGAGAAAAATAGAGAAAAATAAATAGAAAAAAATAAATTATATAAAGAGAACGTATGTATGAGTCTGAAATGTCATGTGCTGCCCACATCAGATATTTTGACTCTGCCATCAAATCGAATTTCAAAAAGGATTCCGCGACCAAAATTTTTAAAAATACTTTTCTATTACGTTTATAGTTTCCGATATAAAAGGGTGGAAGTAGCCCCTTGCCAGCTCGTAGAAAAGTTGTCCAGCAGAGATTTCAACATTCTGTGCAATTTTAGGATACTTTTACTTTCCTTATATACATAACGTAAAAGGAAAGTATTGTGACGGGGTTGAAAATTCGAATTCGAGTTTTTGACGCGAGAGCGCGTTTCAAGCATCCCTGATCATGAATCAAACATTTTTGAAGTGATGTCTGTGTATGTGTGTGTGTGTGTGTGTGAAAGTATGTGTGTGTGTGTGTGAAAGTATGTGTGTGTGTGTGTGAAAGTATGTGTGTGTGTGTGTGTGTGTGTTTGTGTGTGTGAGTGTGTGTGTCAGTTGGTCTCTGGAGACGATAACTGACGAACGAATGGACCGATTCGAACGAAATTTGGTACAAAAATCACAATACGTAACCACTGGAAGCCTATTGTTTTTATACACAATCGAATATTCAGAATCCCCTAAATTTTCGAGTGAATTTTTTGAAAATCGTCAAAAAATCAAAACCGCTAATAAAGTTACGCAAATAGACATTTCTTATGTAATTTTTCATTAGAAAACGATTGACATAAATTTTAGAACGCTAACATGAACCGTTCTCGAGATATTGCACATTTTTCAAAATTTTTTTCCAAAAGTTATATAAAATAAAAAAAAATACTTCCTATTGAGAAACATGTTCACTTTTCATATGTAATACCATGCGATAAATTGGGTGACATCATTCTCGTGGATCTAGCTCGTTCCATTCATGAAAGAAGATACTTTGAGTAATATTTTTGTATTTGAACGCCAATAGTCATTTATCTGCTGTAAGAATAACTTATTTCTATATCCATAACGCTTGGCGGGATTTTGGCGACGAATTTTGCGGAATGTCGCCAACTTAGCGTATTTTTCAAATGCTGCCAAATTAACGAAAATCTCGCCAAATGGATAAAATGACGCTAAATCAATGAAAATGACGACTCATTGAAGAAAATTCAATATCTTGGAAAGAATATAAGTATCTACTATAAGAATAACATTTTTTTTAACTGTAAAAGTAGTAAATTCATCGCATTATATAAGGAGAGTCATGTGTTGCCCTCATCAGTTTTTTACTCTTAGCAGGAGGTGCATTTCCACGGACTTGTTCTGCTATTATAGACACTGTGCATGCTACCTTGCATTTCATATTAAAGTGTCAACGTGTAATATTTGTAATCTATCAAAATTTTGAGTTTGAATTAGAATACATATTTTCACTTTTGAAAACGTCTTAGAATAAGGCTTCTGTTAAATCCAATCTAATGAGATTATCACACGATAGAATTTCTACTATTGGTTCCATCTTGTTTTCATTTTCTAAAGGTCTATGTGGTAGGATTGAATTTATCGAACTTTGTACGCGTTTACAAAATTTCAGTGCAAAGCAAATTTCCTTGATACCATTGCAAGTAGCGTCGATTCCACATAAACGTATGCATAGTAATTGCTGAACCGGTCCATGGACGTTGTTATATGCAATGGAAGCGCGATCCTCATTTTGAGTACACTCCTTAGAGGTGGATTATTATAGTATTAGCTAGAAATTTGGAGATTAGGAGAAAACATGACAAAACGCCATATTTCATTGTTATTGATCTAAATATAAATTTTCACATAAAATTTTAACTTTATTTAGGGATTTTACAGCTTTTTGTACTAGTTTCGTATTTTGACGTCTAATAATTTGTTATTACTCACTTATTTCACGCAATAATAACTAAATACCAATTGCATTTTGATAAAGATTTTGCACGTGAGTGTGAAAATGTCATTATGTTTGCTGCAATGGTTAAAGCATCAAATTTCAATTTAAGTAATGCTAAATCAGTGCCAAACACATCTGTGAAACTTGAAAACCATTAATTTGCTGTTAAAGGAGTAAAATTCATTGCAGTATGTAGGAAAAGACGTGTGCTGTTCACATGTGATTTTTTTTAAAGCTGAAACCGGGGAAACAAAAGAACCAAGAATGGGTTAGAGTAAAAAGGATTGTAACTCGAACAACTGAAAATGAAAAGCTGATGCGCAAGAAAATACTAACACTCTATAAGTGTTATTTTCAACTCATTACTTATTAAAATGCCATCACACTAGTTTAAGATTCTTTTATATTCTTATGTAAATTTAGTTTAGGAATGCTTGAAACGTGCTCTTAATCAAAAACTTGAATTCGAGTTTTCGAACTCGTCACAATACTTTCCTCTATCTATGATAATAAGGAAGAAGAATTTGTTTGTATGTCTGTCTGTCTGCTGCATATCTACAGCATTTCTGAATTTTTTACATACTACCATCTATACCTGAACCAATATATCTCGAAAACCTATTCAAAATTTAAAATTAGATTGTTAAAAGAATTTTTGAAGTGCAAAATGATCTAGTCTTCAGATACTGATTCTACCTAACAGTTACCAATACGATCTAACAGCTATTGTCACGATTTACCGTCCCGTTCCTCTCCTCAAGGTTTTGAATTTTTTATTTATGTGTGTTTTTGCTTTGCGGAGAGTGTCGTTGTTGTTGAGACCCAGACAGTCCGATCTACCAGAAAGGTGTAAGGTAACCGTTGGTGTAAGGTAACCGGGAAGTGCCACCCAATTTAGACCGGAACCCAGTGGGGGAGGCATCCACAGGGACCGTACCCTCCTTCCCCTACCACCAACCTCTCGGAAGGACTTACGGACCCACATGTGTAACGTGATCGTACTCCGCGTGAACACGGCGGCAGTTTTGGCAGTGGCTGGAATCGAACCCGGGCCTACCGAGTGCAACTCCAGCACGCTAACCAATGGGCTACCGCGTCCCTTTGCGGAGAGTGTGTATTTTTTTCTTTTTCATGTGATAGCGTGCGGGGGAATTTGGCGACGGTATTTGATATGAAGGAAATTTTGCAGTGTTATCTGTAAATGTATTATTTAAGTAGCGGACGTTTATTTTCTACCCGGGCAATGGCGGGTAATTCACTCTAGTACATGATACAATGCATGTAGGGAAAGAAGTAAAAACTCCCAGACGGGGTCGACGTGACTTTCATTATATCGACGTTTGTTAAATGGAGATTCCATGACATTAGCTGAAGTTAGAATATTTATATTTCTTGAAGGCACACGTTCAATACATCTTTGAAGGCACAATATATGCCGCATTTGTAGTGCTAATGTTATGAATTCAAGTCACCTTTCAGTGTGCCCGAGTTTAGGTAAAGATTCCCATCAGCAAGATGATGTTTGCAGACTGTATTGGGAAGCTTGAACTTATATGAACTGTCCCTGAGGTCGCGACCCCTTCTGCGACCTCTTATCAATGGGCTTTGGGTTTGTCTAATTTGTGCAATTTGTAAAACCTGTTCCATCGGATTCCTGCGAAAAACTAGTTTATAGCAAAATTATGGAGAATTGTAATATAGACCTGGAAATTAAATCAAGAGGCAAAGTTTATGAGAATATCCAAGATAGCTGGAAAGTGTTTAGCAATCAGCCTCGCAGGGAGGCAGTGGCCAATTTTAGACAGAAAACGGGCCGTGATTGCCTGAGCGAACACCTTATGATTGAAATTCTCCTAACGAATGCATGCCCCATTTTTAGCGCTGATGTTATGAACTCAAGACACCTTTTAGTGTTCCCGAGTTTAGATAGATATTCTCATCAGCAAGATGATGTTTGCAGACTGTATTCGTAAGCCAGCACTTATATGAACTGTCCCCGAGGTCGGGAAACTTTCTTTGATGCCTTCTCATTGGGTTTTATGTTTGCTTGATTTGTAATATTCTTGTTTTGTGTTTAGTTAGTTTTCTCTATTCTCTATTTCTACCTTTATATCTTAGTGATATGCCAGTTATGTAATGGATTGAATTCCAATAAAACCATATGTAACAACATATTTCTTGAAGGTGTACTGCTTTCAATACTTAATTGTTAAATAAACGATACCGTCAACTGTCGACGCGCAGAACTTAAAGGCTCAAAATAAGTCATTTTCACCATAAAACATATTTTTTATAATAAGTAATGTATGGGATAACGTACATTTGTATCTTCGTAAGATGCTAGTTATGTAATGGATTGATTATCAATAAAGCCATTAACAACATATTTCTTGAAGGTGCACTGCTTACAATACATAATTGTTAAATAAACAATATCATCATCTGTCAACGCGCAGAACTTAAAGGCTCACAAAAAGTCATTTTCACCATAAAACATATTTTTTATAATAAGTAATGCATGGCGTAACGTACATTTGTATCTTCGTAAGATGCTAATTATGTAATGGATTGATTCCCAATAAAACCATTAACAACATATTTCTTGAAGGTGCACTGCTTACAATACGTAATTGTTAAATAAACAATACCATCAACTGTCGACGCGCAAAACTTAAAGGCTCAAAATAAGTCATTTTCACCATAAAACATATTTTTTATAATAAGTAATGTATGGGGGAGAAAATATTACATGACTCATAGTGACCTAAGGAACTCCGACTGCAATCAATCGGAACTTTATGCTGTACGTGCCACCTTGAGCAGTCGGGTGAAATAATTTATGGATACACCAGATGGAAAGGGAGAGGAGAACCGAATGAAGTTCAAATTTCTAGATGGATATGGTGTAACATTATCTGATATAAGTTGTAGTAAGTAGAAGTATCGAGTGATATCGAAGTTAGTTGATTGCCATTAATTTAAGGAAAAGAAAATGCCAAATATGAACATATCAGTTTCTCTTTATATTATAACTAGATAATAGCCCGGCAATTGAAATGCAATCCCCTGATAGAAATGACACTGAAACGTGCAGAAAAATCTCGAAAGTCAAACAACGTTTTCACGATAGGCTACTGTTAAACAATGTTAGCTCAGGCTAAAATGCATATAGTCTTTAAAACTAAGCTCTAATGAAAAATAAGATATAAATTATGACACTAATGCATTTTATTTTGCTTCCAGAACACTTAACATCGAGAAAATCAGCCAGAGCTATGAATTAGGAAAAATAAAATCCGAGAAAAAAAATTTAAAATATGACTGATAAATTAGATATTTCAAAGTTTGACTGAATTGTCTACTTCCTGTACTAAATGTATGATATACAAAAAAAAAATGCTTTAAAATGCAAGACTTTAGAGTAAAATATAGTATTTTTTGTATACAACCTATTTTTTATAGCGCACTCAATATATTTTAAAAAAATAAGTGCTGAAAGCTATTACTTTTCTTATATATCTAGTATAATGTATAAGAAAAGTATTGTGACGGGGTCGAAGATTCGAACTCGAGTTTTCGACTGGAGAGCATGTTTCAAGTAAGCCTGAACACGAATCAAACGTTTTTGAGATGATGTCTGTGTGTGTGTATGTGTCTGTGTGTGTGTGCGTGTGAGTGCGTGCGTGCGCGTGTGTCAGTGAGTCTGTGGAGACGATATCATACGAACGAATGCAGCGATTCAAACGAAATTCAGTACAAAAATTATAATCCGTGAACACTGGAAGCCTATTGTTTTTATGCGCAATCGAATGTTCAGAATCCCCTAAACTTTCGAGTGAAATTTTTAAAAAATCATAAAATCAAAATCCTTAATAAAGTTACGTAAATAATCATTTTTTCTGTAATTTTTCATTAGAAAACGATTGACATAAATTTTAGAACGTTAGCATAAACCGTTCTCGAAATGTTGCACATTTAAAAGAAAATTATCAAAATATCACAAAAAATGAAAAAAAATATGAACTATTGTAAAATGTGTTCACTTTTCATGAGTAATATCATGAGATAAATTTGGTGACATCATTTTCATGGATCTAGCTTGTTCCATTCATGAGAAAATATACTTTGGGTATTACTTTTGTATTTGGATGCAATAGTCATTTATCTACTATAAGAATAACTTATTTCTCGTCCATAACGCTTGGCGAGATTTTGACTTAATGTAGAACTTGGCGACTTTTTAAATGTTGCCAAATTAACGAAAATGTCGCAAAATTGATAAAAATGACGCTAAATTAATGAAAATGACGACTAATGGTTGAATAGCTTGAAAAGAACATAAGAGTAGACTACTATAAGAATAACCCATTTCTCTGTCCGTTCGTCCGTAACGCTTGGCGAGAAATATAGCTTGACGTCGCCAACTTGGCGACTATTTTAAATGTTAGTGACAGAATGTCACCCAATTGATAAAAATGATGCCAAATGGGAAGAAATGTTTCTCAATTTCTGATTTCCGTCATATGACAAGCATACCGTCTAGTATATAATAAATGCTTTTCTCTCCGCTTGTCTGTAACACTTGGTGATGCATTTGGCGAATAATTTAGCAAAGTATCGCCAACTTGGTGATATTTCGCCTCAGATTGACAAAAATATCGTGAAAATTGCAAAAATGACGCTAAATTAATGAAAATGACGCCTAATTGAAGAATTAATTATTAAAATATTTTAATATATGGTCTATATAGCTTATTGAGGATGCTATCAATATTTATAATTGTTTATTTAGAGTTGCGCGAAACATAACTTCATTGGGTGTTTTGAAATATTTTTACATGTTGTCATCCGGAAAATCGCCAAATGTACAATTTAACGGTAAAAACACAGTACCGTGGATCTTATAAAATTTTTTGACTGTAAAAGTAGTAAATTTATAGCATTATATCAGGAAAGTCATGTGCTGCTCACATCAGATTTTTTTGTGTGATAGAACTTAGAAGATCGACAAATATTAGACTGTGAGGACGGATAAGACAGTGATTAAAGTACGGGGATTACTCTCTGAAAACCCCAGTTTGATTCTCTGTTCTTCCCAAACTGCCTCCGTGTTTATGCAGAGTATGGCACTTTAAATCTGTGAGTTCAAAAGTCCTTCCGACAGGTCGGTTGTAGAGGAAGAAGGGTACCGTCCTTGTGGATGTTACCCCTACTGGGTTCCGGTCTAAATTGGGTGGCACAGTTCCGGCCGTTCAATTAGATACCATACACTTTCGCATAAGTCGGACGGTCTGGGTCGAAGGATAGAAAAAAATATTAGATTGTGGGAATTAATAAAATATTAATCACATCATGAAAGTGTTTCTGCTTCTTAATATATAACTTCCTCAAATCTCAAAATGAGTGTTTCTCAAAATGTGAGAGGTACATGGTAAATTATTTTCAGGAATTTTGCTGAGAGTATTGGACTCACTTGCTGCATCTAAGAAAATTTCTTTATATGGAGAATAACGTTTCACCAAATAATTCAGAAACTTCTTTGAAATATTCAGAAACCTATAGCCTTATAACTCCCTGATGTTGTTGTTGCTAAGCCCCTATACCTAGAAAATTATAGGTCAAGTCCTGAAGATCTCTCCGTCCATAAAGCAATGCTACAACTCCCCAAAAATGTTTAAGAAGCTTTTCGTACATCTTCCTGAAATATACGGGAAAATCTCTTTATATTCACTCGAAATATTCAGAAACGTTTCCTCACAGATCCCCAAAATATTAAAAAACCTTTCCGTTTCCAGTTTTTGAAATCTTTAGAAATTATTTTGTTTTCCATTCTGAAATATTAAATTTCTTCGTATATCTCTCTCTGAAATATCTATAGACATTTCTGTGTATATTTCTGAAATAATTAGGAACAGTTCTGCGCATTATTAGTGTACCTGGATATGGTTTTATTCATTATTACAACAATTATGTGCAAATTCCTGTAGTATTGTAAAGGACATTGTTATTCAAAATATTCTATAAAATATTTGATTTAATTCCTCTAAAAATAAGTATAAGAATATATGATCTCACTACAGAAAATTAACTTCACGTGTGGATGGGAAGAACAAAACATGTTATACCGTCTGTATAAACAGATTTACAAAAATATAAAATTGGATTAATAATATGCCAAAGTGAAAGTGCACATTAATACGGTTTTATTTATTTTTAGCAGTATACCTGTTCTTTGCAAAGGAATATATAATATAAAGAAATTAAAACTTGAATTATGTGCATATTCCTATTATACTTTAATTGACTTTGTTATTCTAAATATTTTATTAAAACATGTAATTTAATTCTCCTTAAAATACGTATAAGAATCTCTGTTTTCGCTATACAAAATTATCCTCACAGGCAAATCTGAAGAAAAAAAAAACATCCTGGTCCCGTTTGTAAACGGATTTACAAAAACTATTATATTTTACTTAATTTTGCAAAATATTGAATTTTCATAAATTAGGAGTCATTTTCGTGACTTTAGTATCATTTTATCAATTCGGCTGCATTTTCATTAATTTGACGGAATTTTAAAAAACCGCCAAATTTGTCAGAAAGTGGAACAGTTGGACTAAGAAATGAACGCTACCGAAACATCATTATAATACTATCATGTTTCAAAACGCAATTAATTTTATTGATTCGGTGTCATTTTTATCAAGTTGACAACAGTTTTATTGATTTGGTGATACTTTCGTTTATTTGATGATATTTGAGCAATTTGGACACATTTTAAAAGGTCGCCAAATTTGTTGTCAAGTAGGATGAACGGACAGTCGAAAACTATCGAAACATTATTACAATACTATCCCCTTTCAAAACAAAACTAATTTAATTAATTTGGGATCATTTTTATCAATTTGGTACTATTTTTAGCGAATCGACAGCATTTTTCTCAATTTCGCAACATTAAAAAAAAGCCCGTCAAATCTCTCGTCAAGAGTTACAGGGACGGACGGACGTAATCATTTATATTTTCGTATATTAGAAGATTATACCCATGTATAAGAAGATATACCCGTACTACAATATACGGATTTTAAAATGTTTTCATAAAATAAAACAAATTGTGTAAGAATTTGAAAATATCAATAATCTAAACTCGTTAAACCCAAAGGTCGAAATGATATGATCCCATGCAAAATGCAATTTCAAAGAAAAATGTATTTGTAAATATATTTCTTTATTATTTAAATCGAAAAATATTTACTGCTGTAAGAACTCATTGGGTTTAATTCCGTTTCTTAGCAACATGATATATATATATATATATATATTTTTCAAATGTAAACTCACTGGGTTTAATATGTTTTGGACAAACCGTAAGTTTGTCTATCCCTTTGAGGAGTGGATCGCCCCGGAAGCGTTCCTCGTCAAACCCACACCCTGTTTTATTATAAGTACAGACGGCTACAACTATACCCATTCTTCGTACGGAATATATAATATAAAGAAACTTAAAATTTACAATTCTGTGCAAATTCCTGTAGTATTGTAAAGGACATTGTTATTCAAACCATTCTATAAAATAAGTAATTTAACTCTCCTAAAATTAAGTATAAGAATATCTGATCTCACTATACAAAATTATCTTTACGTATAGACCGAAAGAATAAGACATGCTATACCGTTTGTAAACAGATTTACAAAAATATGAAATTGGATCAATAATATACCAAAGTGAAGGCACTAAGATGGTACAAGAAATACCACTTTTAACAATTGGATAAACACAATATATGAGTTAATTGATTAAACACAATATATGTGTCAATTCGCTAAACACAATATATTCATATATTGGCTAAACACAATATTTGAATATGAAAAATCTTTGTCAAGATAAAAACAGATGACGTAAGAAATTGAAAATGCTAATTATTTCTGTAATCTTTAAACCCGAAGGCTGTAATGGATATAATCCAGTCAGAAATGCAGTACCGTTTATTTATACAATTTATTTTTATATCCATTTCTTCATTATGTAAATCGGAAAAAATCCAATAAAATTGTCTGTTGCATAAATACACTTAATTTAATTACGTTACTAAGTAGTTATGATTTAATTTTCTTCAAATAAATTTGCGGATAAAATTTCGTCTGCATAATGCTATTTTTAATGAAAGTTTGATTTTTTTTTCATATCTCGACAACCCAAGTCGTAAAAATTCAAAACATGGACTAAATTTTAAGTGGGGCTATTAAAAGGCCACTCACAAAATTTCATTAAATTCGGTTTAGACGTTTTCCCATGATGATGAAACAAACAAATACGCACACACACATGTATATAAATTTTCAATTTTATTTATACAGATGTTCTATTAGACAACATTAATTTTAAATATCATTGAATATTATTATGAGCAAGTAATATTAACTATTTTATTCAAAGCAGTTTACTGACATATTGGATCAAATAAAATATTTTACAATATTACCCATATTAGAGAGTTTAATAGCCACTTAATGTTATTAATAAAGTACTTAAAACTCTAGTATGTTTTCTAAGTAAAATAAAAATATAGCTAAGAAATCTTTGGAAGCACTTAAGTACACTGTTTAACCCATCACCGGATGTAAAAATGAATATCTTAAAGCATGAAAGAAATACTTGAATTATAAAAATGAAATAAAACCCACTTAAACTTCGTATTTTATGCTTTAACTGGCTGCAAACGTATATATATATATCTGTATATGTATTTTGTATATGTATTTAGACTTCAGTTTATTTCCGATTAAAATTTAAAATGCAAAGATTGAAGGTTTTTTTTTTGTCGTACTCCATTAATGGTTCTAGCATTATTTTTTATTGCTGATGTATTGGAATTCTACCAAAGATTGCAGTATTAAAGTAATTTTTTTTATTCATAAATCATACTGTTCGAAAGAATTTATATTTCAGTAAAAATGCTAAGCAATCAATGTAGCTATTTTCACTATATGCGTAGTACAATGTATAGAGAATGTATTGTGACAGGGTCGAAAATTCAAATTCGAATTTTCGACGGAAAAGCACATTTCAAACGTCCCTGAACTCGAAACTAACGTTTCTGAAGTGATGTCTGCATATATGTGTGTGTGTGAGTGTGAGTTACGAGAGAAGATTACTTGTGTAACAGTTTTATAGTTTTAAGACCAAAAATTCGTCAATAGTCTTTTATATATAAGGCCCTTATCGTCTTCTGTCTATAATGCTTGGCAATACATTACACACTCTTTTGCTAAAAAAATGAAGCACCATGAAGAAAGTGACTGTTTTTATTGAAATTAAGAATGCGCATAACTCATACACAGATAATGAAATGATTACAAAATCAAAGCCGCAGGACCCATTAATGGTTGCAATTGCTCATTGAATTTTCAAATCAGTAATTGGTGAAACCCCTTTGACGGCAATGCATGGTTGTATACGTCTAGGTAAGAAGTGATAAAGTTTCCTAATGTCATCCTGCGATACATTCTGCCAGGCATTCCTCAATTGTTGCTCCAGACCTGCTACATTTCTGTGTGTCCGAATCTGCGATGGCCTAGCATGTCCTATACATGTTCGATTGGCGAAAGGTCTGGTGACCTTTCTGGCCAAGGAACAGTATCAACAGCACAGAGACAGTCCACAGATATGCGAGCCGTATGTGGCGTGACATTATCTTGTTGGAAAATGGTCCCAGAATGACGTACCATGAAGAGTAACGCAAACGGATTTCATCAACATATCGTTGAGCTGTTAAAGTTGTACGCTGGATGACTAGGGGGCCACCTGCTGTCGTAAGAGGTAGCACTTCACACCATCACACCAGGGGTACTGGGTGCGTGCCTGTGTGAAACAAAGGCGGATTGGGACTATTGGACCTGGCGCCTCCACATACGTACCTTATAGTCATCTGCTGCAAGACTGAAGCGTGATTCATTGCTGAACACTATGCGCTGCCAGTCTGCTGGCAGCTATGATGCTCGGCTGCGACACCACTCAAAACGACTCTGTCGATGTTGTGAGGTTATGGGCAAACGTCTTAAAGGCCGCCGTGAGCGTAACCTCACCTCAGTCAAGCGCCGTGAAATGGTGGAATGTACCACGAGTGGTATGGAAGAAGCTGTAGCACGTTGGATGGCGGACAATGATGCCGTTGAGCCAGTTCGAGCCAGTCGCACAGTCATCCGATCTTGCCCCGTATTCGTGCACCTTGGCCTTCCAGAGCCTTCATTCCGCGGATGAGTTCCTTGCAGCAACCATTGCTGCCAGCACCTTTGCTCAACAGTGTCCGTTCGGTGCAGGTGGCGGCCAATTGCTCGGTATGACTAGCCAGCTTCACGCATACCGACTATACGACCAAGTTCGAATTCGCCTAATTGCTTAAAAGGTCTTCCGCAACGTCGTAACTGCATTATTGGTTGTGTCTCCACGGAACTACAACGCCGATAATGAGCAAAGATAAACCGTCCACATTTTCCTGTTTTATAGGATGCTAGTTGGGCAGTAGAAATGCGCGCTATGACCGATGTTAACACTCATTGGCCTTGCAAATTTAATAATTTGTATACTTAGTATAAAGGAATTTTGCATGCGAAATTTCGAGATGATCGGATCATTTTTAGGGGTGCTTCGTTTTTTTGCAAAAGTGTGTATATATATATATATATATATATATATATATATATATATATATATATATATATATATATATATATATATATATATATATATATATATATATATATATATATATATATATTATAAAACTTGAAAAATTTATTTTCAATTTTAGTGAACAGTACATTGCTACGAGTACATTGCTACTTGTCCTTTTTGGGAATTATATATATATATATATATATATATATATATATATATATATATATACACATATATATATATACACACACATGATAAAATAGATGTTTAAAATGTGCCTGCAAAATACAAAGAACTAAAAATGCTTAATACTGGTCATCAAGCTAAAGATAATCAACAAATATCAATGGTGTGGAATCGAAATAGGAATGCAAAAAAGAACAAGCATTAAAGCTTGCACGTGGAAAAGCTCTAGGCTTAAGAATTATTCATTTCGAAAAAAATTCTTTTTCAAGTCCAAATATTTAATCGAAATGAACACAAAAATACTTGTTTCTGAAACATGAGATGGATTTTATCTATAAACTCATGTTATTTGGACGACAAGCATAAAGTTTGAAAAAATAGATAGGAAACATAAACACCTCAAATTACACCTCAAATGTACAACCATGACGAGCAATAACTGACAAGACCAATGTTGCCATTCTCTGAAGTCTAAAGAAGAAATCTACTGTTGCCAATTGTGAGTAATAAATAACGGTATTGCTTAAAGGCTGTAAAATGTGATATTCTACAGTAAAAGCTGCGAAATAAAAGGAAGCAAATACATTGTAATGTATATAGAAGGGAATGTAGATGTATGTCTGAAATAAGATACAAAGGAGAGATTTGTTAGAATTTTAGGCTAATCGAAACTTATTAACTATATATATGTATGTATGTATATATATATATAAAGTATTCAAGTAATATTAACATCACCATAGAAGCAAATTCACGGCCACAATGCCGATAAGAGAAGAGAACAGCACCAGCCCAAATTCGATTGGTCAGAGTTAAATTCCTCCTCAGGTCTGAGTATTTAACTCTAACTAACCCAAACACATGCCTGTTTCAGATAGAGCAATAGTACATTACTATAAATACTCCAACCCAGACTACAGGCATCTAAAAATGAAAAAATGAAAATAGGATACAATAAGAAAATTTGTATTACCATGCGGCGTGAACCCTTCTTCTTCCACCACGTGTATACACGATCAACCTCAACAGCTTAATTATCTAGAAGCACCGGAATGAACAAGTCGAAATTCTACCAGGGAGGCAGTACGAACGTTCACAGTAATACTCCCAGACCCGTCCAGTGAGTCTAAGCTGGAGACCGGATATATATATATATATATATATATATATATATATATATATATATATATATATATATATATATATATATATATATATATATATATATATATATATATATATATATATATATATATATATATATATATATATATATGTTTTACCAGAGTGAAAAAGAGAAGATAGAACACGTGTTTATAATCTCTAAGACCTCCATAGTGCGTTTAAATGACATTTATCTCAACTCAGAGATGTCCTGTCATCACGGGCTTATCTGAGCAGCTTGTCAACAACACCCACTAGACATTACTTTAGGAGCGTCGTGCTCCCCTTAAAACGACCCCTCGGAATTATGGAGGAAGAGATAAAGATGACTTCGTGACCTGCGGATTTTCGTCTGCAACTGGACGACCAGGAATTCGACACAGTGAATAACTCGAAATTACGTGCTGATGAATGGCAACACTTGTGTGTCATGCTATGGCTAAATGCGCCTTGCTGTTTCTAAATCAGATGGTAGAAGTGATAATGTATGTTTGGTTTATAATAGCTGTGCTTGCGGCGAATCTAATTTAACAGTAGCCTGGTGTAGTAAAAACTGTAAGTCTTCACTAAGTTATACAGGTTATATAATATACGCTATTAATCAATAAAATAATTAAATTTTGCTGCATTAAATCGATGATTTGAGCTCTAATCAGCTGATTCTAATTAAAATATTATATTTAAATTATAATTAAATTACAAAATTATACTCATGTTCTTTAATATTTAATTAAGAAGTATTTTAATCGGATATTCAAAATGAAATCTGTTACTATAGAAACCATCTTATTAATTTATGCATAATGAGAGTATGAAGATAAAGCGCAACATAAAGCGCACAGCGAGTATGTCTAAAACAAATCAGTAACTACAAAACTAAATGTGGGCTGTTCCCTAATTATTAAAAAATTCTAAATTCAGAGGCTTGAAATATTGAACCCACATAACAATGAACTTGATTTTTATATCCTATTTAAATTTGGAACCGATATACCAACTTTTTTTTATTTTTTTCATGGGTTTTGTACGACTCAAATTTGACCATTTAAGAGTTCAATCAATGCCTGGCCATTGGGGAAAAAAGAAGAGTCCAATTAAAATCAATTATTTCATTGTTGATATCGTTGATTGTTGGATATTAATTTAAGCATAGTATTGGTTACAAACATTTTGGCCCTACTATTCTTTTAAAGACTTTTCCTTGAAGTATTTATACCTTTCCGGATCTAAGCTTGTCCATAGAGGTTAAATAATGACTGATATGAATTTAGCATACTGGTTATATATATATATATATATATATATATATATATATATATATATATAATTGAAGATTTTTATGATTACTTGTAATATATATACCCGAGAAATACCAATGAAAATTGCTTGTAAACTGAAGGTTTTTGCAAATCAGAAGCCTAGTGTAGCACGATGAGCTAGCTATGCAAGAAGTTTGGAAATTGAAAAAATGGAATCTAGTGATTATAAAAGGAATAAAATGTATATGAAAAGCATTTCTGAAACCATGTACGTTATCAAGGGCCATACATGTTTCATTAATGCTGATTCTACGTTTCTGTTTACATAACTGTAAAATGTATTACAGAAATAATGTAAATGGCCCGACGTAGAAGAAAAGACAAAGTGGATCAAAAACACAAAAAAATCAAACATGAATATAAAATATTCTGTTACCCCAGCTTGTGACTAATTATTGAAATGAGGATGCAAAGTATTATAAAGTAATATCAAAAGAATATAATGAAAATAAAATGAAAATATATCTGCCCCTAGTACTGTGGTACTTCTGGAAAAGCATGTGTATTACCAATCATCTCAGAACAGGTTACAGTGAATTTTTTGTTACTGACTAAGCAGTTTTCTCAAAGCAGGTTAAAGTGAATTATACGAATAGTTTAACTGTTAGAAGAAGACATGGAGTTTATGAATTATTTAGAAATGCTAGAGTATGATCTGTCAATATGTTGCTGTAATTGTTGCAAGTTTTTGAATTTAAATTTAAAATGTGTTTTAATAAAAGAAAATATATATATATATATATATATATATATATATATATATATAAACATATACATATACATATACATATACATATATACATACATACATATATATATATATATATATATATATATATATATATATATATATATATATATATATATATATATATATATATATATATATATATATATATATACATTGATTTTTTTTATGTATGCTTTCCTATTCGAAGTTTATACGCTTTATGCAACTCTTCCATAATTCTCGTCTTGCTGGTTAGTAAAATTTCCAATTTTTGTTATTTTGATCATTTTTATGTTGTCTGGGATTCTGCCATTTTTTCCCCACGGGCATGATCGATTGTTGTTTCGGGCGTGCAGAGTCTTTGGGAGCGTTTTCATGAAGTCAAAGCTAGATTCTAACCAGGAAATAGGGGTCGCAATCCCCCTTGACCTTTCTGCAACCCTGTAAACACAATCATTCCACCTATATATTTTCTTTTTTCATTTTAAATCTTACATATATATATATATATATATGTATATATATATATATATATATATATATATATATATATATATATATTCGTATATATATATACGATATATATATACGAATATATATATATATACTCGTATATATATATACAGCTTAGATGATAACTGATAAGGTTCCAGCATCAAATTAATTCTGGAGGAGATAGACAGGTAATAGTTTTGTATTATTTTTACGACGACTAACAATTCGCTAATAGTCATTTATATATAAGAAAAGTTGTTCAGTTCGTCTGGGTCTAACGCTTGGTGATAAATTATGCGAAGTTAGCGACCGATTTGGCAAAAAAACGCCAAGATGGCAATATGTCGCCCCTAAATTACGAAAATATACTCAAAACTGCAAAAATTACTCTAAATTAGCGGAAATGATGCCAACTTGATAAATTAATTAAAATATGTTGATGCATGGACTGTTTTGCTTATTGCGGATGCTATCAATATTCATAATTGTCAATTTAGAGTTTGGTGAAATATAATCTAAAATTGAGTACTTCAAAATAGTTTTACATGTTACCGTCTAGAAAAGCGCCAAATGCACAATTCAATGTTAAAAACATCGGGCTGTGGATATTATACATTATTTTTTCATTATAAAAAATAAATTCATTGAATTATATAAGGAAAATCATGTGCTGCCCATATCAGATAATGCATTATACAAATTAATCGTGTTATTAAAAAAATGAATAAATGATGTATTTGAAATTCCTCATTAAAAATTTTTTGCATCAAATAAAGGGGAAAACAATCATCTTAATCGCTATTGTTTTCTTCCACAGGCGCCTTCCATTGCATTAATGGAGGCCTATACTTAACCCATTTATAAGAAACGATTTCAGCATTTTCCCCAAAATTGTTATTTAAACTGCAAAAGAACGATATTGTGAAACGAAAATTACGTTCTCAAATTTAAGCACTTCTTAAGCACCGATAGGAAACTCTGCGCTATTACAGCCATCTGTTGGCTAAATCGACTTAAGTTACTAAAACGGAATTCAAAGATTATATTAGTTTTAGTACCTTTTTTTTAGGTTTTTGCAGGAAAAGTGTTTTTAAACAATTTTTACTCCCGAGTTTCAAGAGGTATATTACATTTGTGTCAAAAACACGTTTAACTTATTAGTACAGCAGCCGTGGCAGAATTGCATCGGTTAAAACTCTGGATTTTCATTTGCGAGTGCGGTTGAAGGGCTATAAATTTGTACTTTATACACTCAATATGATTGTGTTTCTAACTATGCTTATTATTCCAATGTATATTATGATTTTTAAAAGACGTATTTATCCTCAAACACGTGTTACATTTTTACTTTCAATGCAATACATGGTAATGTATAGGGAAAGTATTGGAATCATACCGAAAATCACAACTCGAGTTTTCGACAGATCTACACGTTTCGAGACCTCTAGAAAACGAAAAAACAGTTTTTAGCGTAACGTCTGTCTGTGTGTCCGTTTGCCTGTCTGTGTGTTCGTCCGTCTGTCTGTGTGTCTGTCTGTGTGTCTGTCTGTGTGTCCGTCTATGTGTGTGTCTGTGTGTCCGTCTGTCTATCTGCCTGTGCAATGTATGTATCCACTCTAACTAAAAAACTAATGGACCGAATTTCATAAACTTTGGTAGGTAAGTCACTTGTGGGCGAATCTGGTGCTGATTAGTTTTTGATAGGATTCGTGAAGACATAACCCGCCTTTTTTTTGCGAAATGGTCGGCTAAAATTGCCTGTATCCATTCTAGCTCAAAAACTAATGGGCCGAATTTCACAAAATTCGGTAGGTAAGTCGCTTGTGGGTTACCCCGTTGCTGATTAGATTTTGGTACGATATCCTGCCTTTTTTTGCAAAATCGTCAAAATTTAAAATAAAAACTACGTATGCTCACATATATCCATTAAATGCTTGTTTTATACATACATTTTAACGAAGAAAAGAGTAAGATCAAACTCATTACACCAGGACTAGCCGTTCTTGAGATATTTTAGGTTTTTCGTATTTTCTCTACGCCACCAGTCCAGTTACCAAATGAGAACGAAAATTGAATTAAAAGTGAATTAAATTTAATTAAAATAAAGATAACGTGGATATAAGTCTGCAGAAAAAGTTCTGCCCACATCAGATTTTTTACTTTTCCTGCAATACCTACTAAAGTATAGGGAAAGTGTGGGAGTCGTGTCGAAAATAGAAACTCGAGTTTTCGACGGATCTACACGTTTTGAGACCTCTAGAACACGAAAAATCCATTTTTAGCGTGACGTCAGTGTGTGTGTGTGTGTGTCTGTCTGTCTGTTGAATGTATGTATCCACTCTAACTGAAAAACTAATTGACGGAATTTCATAAAATTTGGCGACTCTCGTGCTGATTAGATTTTGGCACGATTCGGGATAAGAGAGCCTTCATTTTTTTGCGAAAAGGCCTGTATCCACTATAGCTGAGAAACTAATAGTAGAGAAAATAATAGACCAGGTTTCACAAAATTTGGTGGATAAGTCACTTGTGGGTGACACTGGTGCTGATTAGATTTTGGTGCGATTCGAAAAAAAACAACTTGCTTTTTTTAATAAATCGTCAAAATCTGAAATGAAAGACAAAATTTAATTAATGCAGAAATCAAGCATTTAATTAATGCTGAAATACATGAATTAAATACTTGTTTTTTATGCTATGCCGGATTTGAAAATAAATCCAGTTACCAAATGAAACAGAAAGCTGAATTAGAAATGTAAATTCAGTGTAATTTCAAATAATTATGCATGTTATTTAGTACAATTAAACTCAATTTAATGAATTATTAATGAAATAAAGAGAAAATGAATATGAGTCTGCAAGGAAAGTCATGTGCTGCTTACATAAGATTTTTTACATTCCATGCAATACATGGTAATGTATAGGGAAGGTATTGAAATCTTGCCGATAATAGCAACTCGAGTTTTCGTAATCAACACATTTCGGGACCTATAGAATAGGAAAAAACTATTTTTAGCTTGACGTCTGTGTGTGTGTGTCAATGTGCGTGTGTGTCTGTCTGTCTGTGCAGATCTTGCAACCACTCTAACTGGAAAACTAATTGATCGAATTTCTTAAAATTTGGTAAGTAAGTTCCTTGTGTGGGTGACCCTGGTGTTGATTAGATGTTGGTACGATTCGGGATTAAAAAACGCGTATTTTTTGTTAAATTGTTTGCAAAAATTGCCTCGACCAAACGAATAGACCAAATTTCACAAAATGAGGTTGATAAATCACTTGTACGTTAACCGTTAACCTGGTGTTGATTAGATTTTGGTACGATTTGAAGAAAAAAAGAAACTGCCACTTTTTGCGAAATTGCCCGGATCTAAAAATCCTTAAATCTAAAAATGAAAGACTGCGTATGCTCAAATATATCTATTAATATTATACGTAATACGCTTATATTATACGTAATGTTTAACGACGAACAGAATAAGACCAACCCCATTACTCTAGGGCTAGCCGTTCTCGAGATATTTCAGTTTTTTATCATTATCGCTACGCCACCTTTGTAAATAAGTCCAGTTACCAAGTGAAAACGAAATTTGAATTAAAAGTGCAAATTCAGTGTAATTTAAAATAATTATGGCTCTTAGTTAAACTTTCTTTTAGCTCCAAGTTAAACTTTCAAAATGTTTCTTTGTTTTTATCATAATGAATATGACATTTTATGTAATTTTAACTAATGCACTTTGATTTTTAAAATCTTTTAACCCTTTTTGATTAAATTTTAATTGGGAATTTAGTATTTTACTTAAAATTTTATATTCCATTTTTCCCTTTGTAAATAAGTCCAGTTACCAAGTGAAAACGAAATTTGAATTAAAAGTGCAAATTCAGTGTAATTTAAAATAATTATGGCTCTTAGTTAAACTTTCTTTTAGCTCCAAGTTAAACTTTCAAAATGTTTCTTTGTTTTTATCATAATGAATATGACATTTTATGTAATTTTAACTAATGCACTTTGATTTTTAAAATCTTTTAACCCTTTTTGATTAAATTTTAATTGGGAATTTAGTATTTTACTTAAAATTTTATATTCCCATTTTCCTTTGAAAGACTTCTAAAGGCATTTGCCTATTTTAAAAACCTAACCATTTGATAAAATATTAAGAGAATTTTTAACACTTTACAACAAAGTTGAAAAGTGTTTATGACTTTGTTCATTCTGTCTGTCTGTCTGTCTGTCTGTCTGTCTGTCTGTCTGTCCGTTAGCACGATAACTGCCGTAAAAATGACTTAATCAAAATGAAATTTTAGTATGTTGTTCAGACGGTCTGTAGGACCTATGGGAATATAAATGAATAATATCACACAATTAGTTTTGGATTGAACCTGGGTTGAAAAAATGAAATACATTGAGCCCTATGGGACCTAATTTTTCTAACATTTTTTAAGCGGATTTAAAATTCACAAATTGCTTCGAAAATTTTAGGTAATAGTCAAATTGTTCCATAAAATATATAAAAAAAAATCAGCTAAATATATTCAGTAGTTTTTTAAATAAAAATTAAAATAATAATTACACATCTTATATGAAACGATCACGTGACCATGATATGAAACGATCACATGACCCACTTCAAAATGAGATATGGCATCCGTCTTGTTTCAAATTCGTGATTTTTTAAAGTTCTTTTTAATTCATATTGAGTGTTGTATCCATCCTAAAACTACTTTATTTCTGCTTAAATTCTGTGCATCTACATACTAAAACAACACAATGACAATATATTTGAGTTTAAATTCTCATTCAAATTTGATTATTTCTACAATTAAGCCTATTTTTCACCTATGTAAAATGTAAACAGCAAAATATGTAAAATGAGTTGTATTAGAATTACTGTATTTCTTTAACACAAAATAATTCAGTCCATGGAGTCTGCATGGCTGATATGAATGAAATATTAATTGATTTTATAAACAGAAGGACGATATTTTTCGATGAAGTTTTAAGCATAAAGTTTATGAATTGTAGCTCCATGGTCTTAATTTTTAAATAAAATAAATTATTATAGTATTGTGATGAATGAAATGGAGAAAGTTATGAATGAAATCCTGCTTTTATAGAGATATCCAGGCGTGTTATTTTTTCTATGACGTCATTTGAATTAATTTCAGTTGCTTTCGATGAAGTTTTCAAATATAATAAATTATCGTAGTATTATGATAGATTTAAAAATATTACCGTGGAATGTATTGCATTTTAGAGATATTTAAACCACGCAATTTATATTTCAATGCCGTCTTTTGAATGAAGTTCATTTTTTTCAATGAAGGTTTTCAAATATAATAAATCAATGTAGTATCGTGATAAGTTTTAAAATATTACCGAGGAATGTATTGCATTTTCGACTTTTTTAAATAAAATTGCATTGAAGTTGGAAAGTGTTTCATAATCAATGCTTTAAGCATGATTGATCTTTCTTGTTTTTTCTCAAATGGCCAGGCAGTTGACTGTTGACTATATTAAGAGTAATAGACCAAGATTAATTGTTCTTAATTAAGGTATTTATGTTAAGTACTAATGGGACTTAACTGGTCCATTTAATTCCATTTATTTTGTATCAGGAATACTTACGGCCATTTACTTCCTGATAGTTTTATCGAGTTAAACACTTTATAATTCATTTTTTTTACTCATTTACAAAAGTGACAAACTTTTGCGAATTTTTACGCAAATGCAGGCATAGGCCTAGGATTCCGTGAAAATATGGCTGAGAATTACTGAATTAGATAAATAAAAATAAAAATTGTAGGAATATAACTACTATTTTGTCACTAACAGGCTAGAAGAAAATTAAAATGCAACACACAATACAATTGCCATACATAAAACTGCTGCTTGTAACAAAAAAAATCTTGCAAAACTTCCTTGAAAAAGTTGACATATTTCCTAATATGTCTGCTTTCTTCAAGGAAGTCTTGTAAGTTTGTTTTTGCAATACAATCGCAAAATATATAAATGCTGCTTGTAAGAAAAACACTTACAAAACTTTCTTGAAGAAAGTAGGCATATTTTCCCAGACATCTGCTTTTTTCAAGGAAGTTTTGTAAGTTTTTTCATGCTATACAATATTCAGCATATAATTATAAAATACAGCATTCAGTATTTACTATTACATAAAATAGATAACAATATTATAAGAAATAAGAAAGATCAATCATGCATAAAGCATTGATTATGAAACACTTTCCAACTTCAATGCAATTTTATTTAAACATCTTCAAAATGCGATACATTCAGCAGTAATATTTTTAAAATTATCGCAATACTACATTCATTTATTATATTTGAAAACTTGAAACTTCATCGATAAAAATGAACTTCATTCAAATGACGGCATTAAAATATAAATTGCCTAGTTTAAACATCTCTAAAATGCGATAAATTCCTCGGTAATATTTTTTAAATTATCATAATACTACAATAATTTATTATATTTGAAAACTTCATCGCAGACAAATGAAATTTTTTTAAATGACGTCATCGAAATATAACATCCCTGGCTCTCTCTATAAAAGTAGCATTTCATTCATAACTTTTTCCATTCATTTCATTCAACACAATACTATAATAATTTATTTTATTTAAAAACTTAAGACTATGGAGGTACAAATAATTAAACTCTATGCTTAAAACTTCATGGAAAAAATCGTCTTCTTTGTGTAAAATCAAGAATGTTTCTTTCATATCAGCTATATTACAGACTCCATGAGCTAAATAATTTTGCGTTAAAAATGCGGCAATTCTTATAGAACTCATTCAACATCTTTTGGTATTTACATTCTTCATAAGTGAAAATTAGACTTCGTTGTAGAAATAATCAAAGTTTGCTGATCATTTAAACTCAAATATATTGTAATTGCGTTGTTTCAGTATGTAGATGCATAGAATTTAAGCAAAAAAAAACGGTTTTAGGACAGATACAACACTTAAAATGAATTAAAACGAACTTTAAAAATCACGATTTTGACACAAGATGGATGCCATATTTTATTTTGAAGCAGGTCACGTGATCTCTTCATATAATGGTCACGTGATCTCTTCATATAAATGGTGTAATCATTTTTTTAATTATTATTTAGAAAACTACTGAATATATTTTGCTGAAATTTTTTTTATATATTTTATGGGATAATTTGAATATTTACTAAAACTTTCGAAGCAATTTGTGAATTTTAAATTCGCTTAAAAAATGTTTAAAAAATTAGGTTCCATAGGGTTCAATGTATTTCATTTTTTCAACTCGGGTTCAATCCAAAACTGTGAAGTTATTCATCTATATTCCCATAGGTTCCACACACCGTTTGAATAATAGACTAAAATTTCATTTTGAGAAAGTCATTTTTACGGCAGTTATCGTGTTAACCGACAGACAGACAGACAGATAGAATGAACAGAGGTATAATCACTTTTCAGCTATGTTGTAACGTGTTAAAAATCTCTATAGGGGGGTCCAAATGATTTCAAATACAGTGTGTTACCCTTCATTTTAAAAGGCTTGAAAAAAATCTCACAATAGATGTCATACATCACAATGGATCTTCGAAGGGAAATAACATGACCCCAAACAGGATTAATGACGTCACGAATAAAAAAAATCTGATGTGGGCAACACATGACTTTCCTTATATAATGAAATGAATTTATTACTTTTACAGTAAAATAAATAGGTTTTTCTTCTAGTAGATACTAATATCCTTTCCAAGATATTGACTTTTCGACAATTAGTCGTCATTTTCATTGATTATCGTCATTTTTATCCATTTGGCGAGATTTTCGTTAATTTGGCAACATTTCAAAAAGTCGCCAAGTTGGCGACATTCCGCCAATTTTGTCGCCAAAATCTCGCCAAGCGTTATGGACAAAGAAATAAGTTATATATATATATATATATATATATATATATATATTAGATATTGAATTTTCGACATATATTATATAACTATTATTATATATTTATATATTATATAACTTATTAGATATTGAATTTTCCACAATTAGTCGCCATTTTCATTGATTTAGCGTCATTTTTATCCATTTGGCGAGATTTTCGTTAATTTGACAACATTTCAAAAAGTCGCCAAGTTGGCGACATTCCGCCAATTTCGTCGCCAAAATCTCTCCAAGCGTTATGAACGAAGAAATAAGTTATTCTTACAGCAGATAAATTGGCGTTCAAATGCAAAAGTATTACTCAAAGTATATTTTTTCATGAATGGAACGAGCTAGATCCACGAGAATGATGTCACCCAATTTATCGCATGATATTATATATGAAAAGTGAACATGTTTCTCAATAGGAAATATTTTTTTTCTATTTTATTTGACTTTTTGAAAATTTTTTTGAAAAATGTGCAATATCTCGCGAACGGTTCATGTTAGCGTTCTAAAATTTATGTCAATCGTTTTCTAATGAAAAATTACATAAGGAATGTCTATTTACGTAACTTTATTATTGGTTTTGATTTTTTGACGATTGCGTATAAAAACAATAGGCTTCCAGTGTTTATAGATTGTGATTTTTGTACCAAATTTGGTTCGAATCGGTCCATTCGTTCGTCAGTTATCGTCTCCACAGACCCACTGACACACACACACACACACACACACATACACACACACACACACACACACACACACACACACACACACAGACATCACTTCAAAAATGTTTGATTCGTGATCAGGGATGCTTGAAACGTGCTCTCCCGTCGAAAACTCGAATTCGAATTTTCGACCCCGTCACAATACTTTCCTTATACATTATGTATATAAGGAAAGTAAAAATTTGTATGCGGCTATTTTTCACAACAATGATTGAAACTACGAAATATCGTGATCATCGAACCTTAATAACTGTTATGTATGATTACGTCAAATTTTGTCTTATGCTGCCATGTTAAAAAAATATAAAAGTTCGAACGAATTTCGAAGTTTTCACTCGAATTAAAAAATTTTCTATTTAGTTCTAGATTTTTTAATAATAAAGCGGAAAATATAATTTCGTGAAAATCCATTCATATGTGTGGCAACTATCGTCTACACTAGAAATCGACCACAGACATCACTCCAAAAATAGTCAAAACGTGTTGGTCTTAAAACATATATTGGCATCAAAATCTCGAATTCGAAAATTTCCATGAAAACCATACTTTCTTTACATAATTAAAGATATATAGTGTGCCATTTCGTTTCGTATTTTCTTAAAGAATACTATATGTCCATATTACCAAGTAAAATTTTTCTCTAAATGTTCAATTGAATTCATTTAAATTATCGAAGTATTAAGAAGGAAATAACATCATACCGATCATTAATGCCATTTTATATTGGATTTTCAGAGTTTTGAATAACTACATATTCTTAATGGCATAAAATGCTTTTTAAAGTAGATTTCTACCAGTATCTTTAGTGTTGAGTTCCAGATATTTCCATCTCCATTCCGACTAAACACGCTGGATATGTCTTAAATTACCGTAGAAAGAAATCAACTTAATGCTGCGGACATAAAATTTAATTATATACGGGTAGCAATAACACGCCACTAATAAAAATGAAAAACATCCCTCTGGTAACACAGCTAGACTTTTATGGGCTCTTTTTTTTAATGATCAGTTATGGTTCTAATTAAATTGGGCGAAATGAAATGGATATAGAAAAGTTTGAGGAAAATTAAACGAGGATGGAGTAGGAAAATAAATAAGCCAACAAAAAGATGAGGTTCTGTTGCACTTTTATTTTATTTTCCCTGAAATACATGGTAAGGTATAGGGAAAGTACTGGAATCATGTCGAAAATCGCAACTCGAGTTTTCGTCGGAATTATATGTTTCGAGCATCCTAGAAGACGAAAAAATTATCTTTAGCGTAAAGTCTCTCTCTCTCTCTCTCTCTCCCCTCTCATCTCCCCTTCCCCTCCCCTCCTCTCTCTCCCCCGCTCTCCCATCTCTCCTCTCTCTCTCTCGCTCTTTCCGTCTCCCCCCTCTTCCTCTCTCTCTCGCTCTGTCTTCGTGTTTGTGTGTCTGTGCAATTAATGTATCCATTCTAACTCAAAAACTAATTGACCAAATTTCACAAAATTTTATTGGTGAGTCACTTGTGGGTTACTCTGGTGCTGATTATATATTGGTACGTTTCGGGATAAAAGAACCTGTCTTTTTTTACGAAATGACCCGCAAAAAATGTTCTGTATCCACTCTAACTGAAAAACTAATTGATCAAATATCTCAAAATTTGACAGATATGTCACTTGTGGGTTATCCTGGCGCTGATTAGATTTTAGTACTGTACGGTAAAAAAAACCTACCTTTCTGTACGAAATGGCCCTCAAAACTCGTTAATATCTAAATTAAAAGACTACGTATACTCAAATATATCAATTAAATAATTGCTTTATAGGTAATTTTTGACGACAGAAATAATAAGACTAACCTCATTTCTCTAGGTCAAACCGTTTTCGAGATATATTAGTTTTACGCATTTTGTACTACACCACTTTTGAAAATATGTCCAGTCATCAAATTAAAACGGAAATTGAATTAAAAGTGAAAATTCAATGTTATTTTGTGCAATTAAACTCAATTTAAGGAATTATTAAAGACATAAAGAGAAAATTATCTGTAGGGAACGTCATGTGCTGCCCACATCAATTTTTTTATTTTTCCCAATGCGTCGTATATGTAAAGAAAAAAGCATTAGTGGGGGAGTCAGAGATGTGATTCTCCAATTTGATGGATTTACATGCTTCAAGCGTATTTGAGTACAAATAATCTATTTTCGATGGTGTTTCAGCCTGAGTATGGGTAAGATAATTCTCGCACAAAATTGAAGTTGATACGAATATTTCAATTGGGAAGCGCAAGAGTTTTCATCCTGATGCAACAATTTGCTGCCCTCGTTTCAGTGTTCTCGACATATTCTATTATTCAATTTTCCTTTGCATCTAAATTGTAATCTTTGCAAAGCCCACTTCGACAATAAGATATACAAATAGCCAGATACTTCTTCCTTATTATTATAGATAGGGCAAAGTATTGTGACGCGTTCGAAAATTCGAATTCAAGTTTTCGATGTAAGAGCCCATTTCAAGCATTCCTGAACTAAATCTACTTAAAAATATCTGATGTGGGCAACACATGACTTTCCTTATATAATGCAATGAATTTACTACTTTTACAGTTAAAAAAAAAGGTTATTTTTAGAGTGGATACTTATATTCCTTCCAAGACATTGAATTTTCTTCAATTAGTTGTCATTTTGATTGATTTAGCGTCATTTTTATCCATTTGGCGAGATTTTTGTTAATTTGGCAACAATTAAAAAAGTCGTCGCCAAAATTTCGCCAAGCGTTATGGACGAAAAAATATTTTATTCTTACAGCAGATAAATAACTATTGGCGTTCAAATACAAAAATATTACTCAAAGTATCTTTTATCATGAATGGAATGAGCTAGATCCACGAGAATGATGTCACCCAATTTATCGCATGGTGTTACACATGAAAAGTAAACTTAACATCTCAATAGGAAAAATTTTTATTTTTATTTTATGACTTTTTGATAATTTTTTTGAAAAATATACAATATCTCAAGAACGGTTCATGTTAGCGTTCTAAAATTTATGTCAATCGTTTTCTAAGGAAAAATTACATAAGAAATGTCTATTTGCGTAATTTTATTAGCGTTTTTGATTTTTTGACGAATTTTTCAAACTTTCACTCAAAAATTTAGGGGAGTTCTGAACATTCGATTGCGTATAAAAACAATAGGCTTCCAGTGTTTACGGATTGTGATTTTTGTACCAAATTTCGTTCGAATCGGTCCATTTCTTCGTCAGTTATCGTCTCCACAGTCTCACAGACACACACACACACACATACTTTCACACACACACACACACATTCATCACTTCAAAAATGTTTGATCCGTGATCAGGGATGCTTGAAACGTGCTCTCCCGTCGAAAACTGGAATTCGAATTTTCGACCCCGCCACAATATTTTCCTTATACATTATGTATATAAGGAAAGTAATATAAAAGAAGCTGAAACTAGTGTGATGTCAGTTTGCAAAGTCTACGGTGTGTGTCTCTTTCAGTGAGTGGCGAAAGAAGAATAATCCGCCATACTCTTTGGTTGCGTGTTGTTGCATGGCGTGGCTCACTCGTAATATAACGTACAATAAAAGACTACAGGTTTAAAACTCAACCATTTAATAACAAGAAACTTTAACATAAAAATCTGATGTGGGCAACACATGACTTTCCTTATATAATTTAATGAATTTACTACTTTTACAGTAAAAAAATAGGTTTCTCTTATAGTAGATACTAATATTTTTTCCAAGATATTGAATTTTCGACAATTAGTCGTCATTTTCATTGATTTAGCATCATTTTTATCCATTTGGCGAGATTTTCATTAAGTTGGCAACATTTCAAAAAGTCGCCAAGTTGGCGACATTCCGCCAAATTCGTCGCCAAAATCTCGCCAAGCGTTACGCACTAAGAAAAATTTATTCTTACAGCAGATAAATGACTATTGCCGTTTAAATACAAAAGTATTATTCAAAGTATATTTTTTCATGAATGGAACAAGCTAGATCCACGAGAATGATATCACTCAATTTATCGCATGGTATTACATATGAAAAGTGAACATGTTTCTCAATAGGAATTTTTTTTTGTGACTTTTTCATAATTTTTTTGAAAAATGCACAATATCTCGAGAACGGTTCATGTTAGCGTTCTAAAATTTATGCCAATCGTTTTCTAATGAAACATTACATAAGAAATATCTATTTGCGTAACTTTATTAGCGGTTTTGATTTTTTGACAATTTTTTCAAAATTTTATTCGAAAATTTAGGGGGGTTCTGAACATTCGATTACGTATAAAAACAATAGGCTTCCAGTGTTTACGGATTGTGATTTTTGTACCAAATTTGGTTCGAATCGGTCAATTCGTTCGTCAGTTATCGTCTCCACAGAGTCACTGACACACACACACACACACATACTTTCACACACACACACACACACACACACTCAGACACACATGCACACACACAGACATCACTTCAAAAATGTTTGTTTCGTGATCAGGGATGCTTGAAACGTGCTCTGCCGTCGAAAACTCGAATTCGAATTTTCGACCCCGCCACAATACTTTCCTTATACATTATGTATATAAGGAAAGTAACAAGAAAGTAGATATGCTGTACATTGCTTGGCTTCAGAATATCATAACGTAACTCATCTAATTAACACCATGCGTTAGCGCGCATGCTGCTAATTAGATGAGTTAAGCATGCGTTAGTATGCATGCTGCTAACTTGATGGGTTGAGTTTACGAACTTGCGAGACTAACGAGACTCAAAGTAACGAGACTGAAGTCGTAACGATTGCAGCGTCTTAAATACCTTGCCACAGACATGCGCATTACAGCATTGGCTGGTCAGGCAGAAAGTGCGTAGAGCCGCCGCAACGGTGGCACCACAAGTCCACTTCGAGAATAAGAGCTTGTAATTTCGTCCCAGTAGCTCAACGGTAGAGCATCGGCTGGCTAGTTCGAAGATCTAGAGCCCAAAGGCCGGTTGGGGCAGCAAGGTTCTAAAAGTGAAAAAGAAAAAAACATAAAGACAGAAGGATAAAAGGAAAAATTAAAAATTTTAAGGAAAACATAATTTTCCTTACCTACTTGCATATTTACATAGCGTCCTTTAATTATTTTTCTCCACCGCCATCATTCAAAAGGCTAATTTCTCTTTCTTCGAATGGGTAGAGGGTTCTCATCAGTGGAAAAACTTCAATTGTTAAGATTATTAGAGCAAGAAAATGGTGTTTATTACTTTCCTTATATACATAATGTATAAGGAAAGTATTGTGACGGGGTCGAAAATTAGAATTCGAGTTTTCGACGGGAGAGCACGTTTCAAGCATCCCTGATCACGAATCAAACATTTTTGAAGTGATGAATGTGTGTGTGTGTGTGTGAAAGTATGTGTGTGTGTGTGTGTGTGTGTGTGTGTGTGTCAGTGAGTCTGTGGAGACGATAACTGACGAACGAATGGACCGATTCGAACCAAATTTTGTACAAAAATCACAATCCGTAAACACTGGAAGCCTATTGCTTTTATATGCAATCGAATGTTAAGAACCCCCCTAAATTTTCGAATGAAATTTTGAAAAAATCGTCAAAAAATCAAAACCACTAATAAAGTTACGCAAATAGACATTTCTTATGTAATTTTTCATTAGAAAACGATTGACATAAATTTTAGAACGCTAACATGAACCGTTCTCGAGATATTATTCATTTTTTGAAAAAAAATTATCAAAAAGTCATATAAAAAAAAAATTCCTATTGAGAAACATGTTCACTTTTCATATGTAATACCATGCGATAAATTGGGTTACATCATTCTCGTGGAACTAGCTCATTCCATTCATGAAAAAATATACTTTTAGTAATACTTTTGTGTTTGAACGCCAATAGTCATCTGCTGTAAGAATAACTTATTTCTTAGTGCATAACGCTTGGCGATATTTTGGCGACGAATTTGGCGGAATGTCGCCAACTTGGCGACTTTTTGAAATGTTGCCAAATTAACGAAAATCTCGCCAAATGGATAAAAATGACGACTAATTGTCGAAAATTTAATATCTTGGAAAGAATATTAGTATCTACTATAAGAAAAACCTACTTTTTTTTACTGTAAAAGTAGTAAATTAATTACATTATATAAGGAAAGTCATGTGTTCCCCACATCAGATTTTTTTTATTTGTTTTGGTGGAAATATGGTACAGATTATGAATGTATAATACTAATTTCAATAATTTGATATTTAAAACATCTTTTTCGAAAAATTTAAGAAGTTCACGAGTGAGTTTTTGCTTTACTTTGCTTTTTTTCTCTCGAAATCTCTACAGAATTATAAAAAATAGATATAAATTTTAGAGGAATATAAATGTTCGGTAAGAAATCTAGTTCCAAAATTGATAATTTGTTTTTATAACTGTCTTATAATATTCGATGGAGCGTCTTATTAAATTGATGAAGATTGAAAATTTTGAGTTTTTCAAGTTTGTACTGCTTATATCTGAAAATCTGATAATGTTAGCTGTCTTACATAATAAAGGTCTATGTGATGTCTGTGTATGTGTGCCGTCTGTAGCGGGAAATCCAAACTTCGTATGCCTATGAAATTTGATATACAGGTACTGCAGGACCTGAATAGGTGTACTTCAACATTATTTTGTTTAAATTTCAAATCAGTGGCTTAGTACTTTTTGTGTTTTAGCGATCTAAAATATCCGCCAAAATCCATCTAAAATGCCGCCATCTGGAAGAACTAAAAACTATTTTCAAACAAACTTTGAACGGAGCCCATACGATGCATTGATACATTTTAATGAATGTTTAAAAAAATGTATAGTTTTCGTGCTTTTTAAATCTCCCCGATTTTTATATTACGATACATTAAAATTGATACGCTATCAGAGTTCATTTTAAGCAACTGTTTAATATATCACAGACCACTCCAAAAAAAAACATCCACTCATCCTTTCATTAATTATAATTTTTACTTTCACAATACATGGTGATGTATAGGGAAAGTATTGGAATCATGTCGAAAATCGCAACTCGAGTTTTCGACGGATCTACACGTTTCGAGACCTCTAGAATACGAAAAATCTATTTTTAGCGTGACGTCTGTGTGTGTGTGTCTATGTTGTGTGTCTGTCTGTGTGTCTGTAATTTTAATATTAATAAAATCTTACCTTTTAATTCCTGTAGCACGATTCAATTGTTTAGAAATATTATACTCAATCAGCTTTTCAGAATTTATAGATTATCTGATAAAAAATTTCATGCTATGCATATCAATAATCTCAAAATTACTAGCAATTTATATAAATATCCCTCTTATTTAGTAAATAGTATTGTTAAAAAATTTAAAATAGCTGGAATTTTATAATTCTTTTCATAGTATCATATAATTCTATTCATAGTATCTTATATTAGCCAGACATCTCCCTTCTCTTGTATTTTTTTTTTTTTTTTACATTCTCTTCCACTTCAGCATTACTATTATTTGCCCCTCCTTTTAGTAGCTCTTTTTGTATATTAATACTTTTTCTTAACATTTCGCTTAACTGTTTTTCAATTCTTATGAATGACAACAGTAAATGGTTTTTTATTTTTTCTTTACGAATGGCAACACTGGTCTCTTCTATCAGTGTTCGCGGTGTCGACTCGATTGTTCATACGCTGTGCTTTTTCCATGTATTCATTTTTCCTTTTTTATTCCTTCTTTATGTATGTCGTCCAAGCAGAAATAGTTTATAGATATAATCTATCTATTTCTTCAGAAACATACATTTTTGTGTTTGCTTCTACAAAAAACGTGGACATGATTAGATTTTTGTAGAGGTTAACAATTCATGAATTAGGCTTAGAGCCTCGTCCTCGTGTATAGCGTTTGTGCTTGATTTCGTTTGTTATACTTTTTTCGATTCCATACCTTTGTATTATGATATTTTTCATTGACTTGTTGATTCGATATTTATTTTATTTATTTATTTTTTTCCATTTGCTTGAGGATTAGTTGATTTTTACTCTTGTTTTGTAAGCCAGTTAGACAGTTGAATTTAGTTTAAGTTTTTCTTTTTTTTGTTTCCATACCTTTGAATTTTGTTGATTTTCTGTAACATGATAGCTTGTGTTTCGTATTTTTTTATCCATTTAATTGATAA